>QZGG01000530.1:0-129329 GCA_006409495.1 Sedum album
AAAGGAGAACTCTTGCGGAAATGCAGTAGTAAATATTTTTCTTATTCTTCCGTGCTTCAAGTTTTGTCAAAATACTAACTTATTAACATCATTCAACATCGTTTTATCAGAGTTGCTGCTTAACCCTAATAACTTATTACAAATAGGTCCCTATACTTTCAGGTTATTAGATAACCTGAAAACTTTCAAGATCAAAGCTAATTAAAAACAAAGAACCTAAATGAACAGCTTGTTTAGAGCATTTGGGACCGACTTGGATCAACATATATCTTACAAAAATGTTAGTAATGGATATAGACATAATATCTAATTGTATTCATTTCATAATAGAAATCCGATTGAATTTAAGTTGATTTCGTCGGTCTATCGCTTAAACCGGTTCAATTGTTTAACCGGCCTGACCATCCGGTTAATAAAAGTGGTCCTATTTAGTAATATCTAATTGTATTCATTTCATAATAGAAATCCGATTGAATTTAAGTTGATTTCGTCGGTCTATCGGTTAAACCGGTTCAATTGTTTAACCGGCCTGATCATCCGGTTAATAAAAGTGGTCCTATTTAGTAACGCTAATTGATTAAAAAAGTGTTTTACAGGATAGATGATTTAGCGAAGAAAATTACGTAATTAACCCTGTTAATATTAAATATCAAAACAAGCAACTTCCCGATCTACTCTCCATCTCTCCCAACCGAATTGAATTCTACGAAATCAAATCGCTCGTCGATTTAGGGTTTTTCTCAATCCCCTTACGTCCGATTCACTTTCAAATTATCTCCGATTGCATCCGCCAGTGTCGTTCTGTTATTCGATTTGGCTATGGATTCGTCTTCTACGGTGGCTGCATCGCCGGTTGTTCTCAGTAGAGAAGCCCAATCTGTGGATGATGATGGAACTTTTAGTTTAGCCAAAGAAGCTGCTGTTCATTTTCAGGCACATAAGTACGCTGAATGTCTCGATGTGCTTAACCAGCTGCTACTTAAAAAGCCACGCGATCCTAAGGTTACTTATTTCACACAATTCGCCTCTTTGAATCGTTTCTTTTATGTTTATTATGTTTTAGTCACTTGAATCGAACTAGGAGATTTCATTTTGAAGTCTAATTGATTTTCTAGAATCTAGATGTGTATCATTTGATAAATTGTGCATTGAGGGAATCGAGTGTTTATGTGTTTCAGTAGTTAGAAGTTGACGCTCTTGTCTTGGTTTTTGAGTGTCAGATTGCTGTCACCCAAGGTTAGATGTTTGCACTGATCTAAAAATGAAATGGAAAACCTTGGTTGCTGGTTGGAGTTATATGAATTTCTTTGTGACTAGAGTTAAAAACTATCCCAGGAAATCCTTACCTATTGAATGGGTTTTTATTCTCAATTATGATTGAAGAAACGATGACACATTTACTAAATATGTCTGATAAATGATGGATATCATGCTTGTTTAGACTACAGATTATTGGTAAAAATGGGTTAAAGGATAGGATAGCTCATGCAGTGAGTATCTTTCTAAGAAAGTTGATTCCTACTACTAGTAACATGTAGTTATTATATTACTTCTTATACAGACACCTGAGGTTCTGATGTATTTGATAAAATTATTGTTAAATCAATCTAAATTTTTGTTGATCTCACTAATGTCCATCTAAAAGCATGCCGATAAATTGATGTAATGTGAAGTAAATGTGGAAATTTTAAGACTATTTTCTGAAATAAGATGTTAATATGTTATGGCCAGTGCTGATTGTGTTTTAATTATACTCAATATGATATCATGAACTGTCAGTTGTATGTTTTCTGCTACTCGCAAAAATAATATGTTAAAATTGGCATTTGGTAAGAAATTCACAATTCCTATCTGCATATTTTACGCTCAGAGTTGCCTCATGTCCTTTTGTTAAAATATGTTGCGACAGTTGGAGTGCACTGTTTGGATGTGATCATTGAAAATTGAAATTGCCTCACTTTCATGTGTAGGCCATTCATATTTTACTGTGTGCTTATATCTGTTGAGAACCTCAGTTTGTTTTCATGCTTTCTATAAACTAGTTGGCTGTAAGGTAAAAATAAGTTTGGGATTACATATTAACATATCATTTTAGGAGAAGTAGTTTCCTCCATTCATGACAAAATTTGAAGTTTTCTTCCGGAGGAATTGCGGGGGAACTCCATTTATGAAATGCTTTTCGGATACTGTGAAAGACAAATTCAATATGAATGAACCGCCTTTGTTTAATTTTGTATCCGTAACCAATTGGGGTTTGTCGAATTAGTGTGGAGTGGTTTTACGCAATCCAATACAAGATTGATGGTCTAACCGATATTGTGAATAAAATTATGATTATGCAGATACTTGTGTGTGTTGTGACTACTTGCCTAAGGGTGATTTGCTTCTGTCAATGGTGGTTTCAAATATCATATGTGACACTGAATTTGTTGTATGTATTTTACAGGTGTTACACAACATTGCTGTGACAGAGTATTTCTATAATGGTTGTGCTGATTTGAAGAAGTTGCTTAGCAAGCTATGTGACATGAAGGTAGTTCTTTTATATCTTCCGTGGGTTGGTATTATGCCTCCTATCTGCTTGTTAAATCTGATTATAAGAACCTATCATCAGTATAACCTAGTGCAACATCATGAATTATATGCTAATAGGAATATTGGTTAAATGCAAAGGTTGGAGTGGAGCTATTAAAGCCATGGTTTTCAAATGTTTAACTTACACAATTCTATACAATCTTAAAACATGGATGATCTGTGTAGGATTATGAGATTATCAAGCATACCTATTGCGATTATTTGAATTGCAAGATTATCAATTCTCAACTGGATATCAGATCATCATATCTTAAATAATAATTACATGGTGACATGGTGTTGAGCTGTATTGTGCCTACTGCCTACAATGAATGCTCAATTTCAAGCATGTAATTATGCTGGGTCATTCACATGTTGGGTCACATGTTGGGTCACATGTTGGGTCACTCTAGGAGAATGTTGAATGCTCAATTTCAAGCATGTAATTATGCTACAAAGATACATCATCTCCGATTCTTTATTCATTTGCGAAAGAAGCTTATTTCGACTAACATTTTATATTAGAACAAATAGAAAACAGAACACTTGAATGACAAGCCGAGATTAGCTATCTCATTTCCTTTTAAAAGTTTTAATGACAGACTTAGTACCGCAGGATATTGAGAAACTGATTAACTGTCGTATTCAATATATTACTATTTGGATACCGTGAGATAGTTCGGTTTATTGGTTATGATTAAAACATCAAAGTCATGTGGCTTGCATATGTTTTATAAACTGTAATGTGTGTCTCTCATGGCTTTTAATGGTTTTATTTTAACCAATATAATCTAATAGTCAATGGCTTATATATAAGTGCATAATGTGTGTATTTTCAAACTTCTAGAAACAAAGTGAAGATGCTCTTAGAGCTGACGACCCATCCAAAAGTGTCAACAACACAGTAAAAACGCATGGTTCGATATCTAAAGGGAGTAACACAATAACGCAAGAAAATGAGGATTGCGGTGTCTACACTGGTGAATTTGACACTTCAGTAGCCTCTTTAAACATTGTAAGTCAGCATCCATTATTCCTCTTTACAGTCGTTATAATGGAGCGGCGCTGCATTTTGAAAACTACGCCAATACTAAATACTTATTTTTTTATTTCAGTCTATGATATGGTATCATCTTCACGAGCATACAAAAGTTCTATCAACTTTGGAACCTATTTACCAGAACATTGAACCATTAGATGAGGTAATCGATTTAGTGTTTCGGTAAATGATGCTAATTTACTATAAATTAGGCCCTAATCAGTCACTTTTTTACAGAGTATAGCACTGCAGATTTGCTTGTTGTTGCTGGATGCTGGCCTTGCCCTTCAAAAAGCAACAAAATCTGCTGTAAGTTCAGCCACCAACAGTAGATTTTGTCTTCTTTAGACCATCGATGATTCTTAAGACCTCCTTGTTATTGTTTTGGTATTAAAAGTCCGGCTTTTACTCAAAAGATGTATCCAAATACACTTCTATCATAGCAGCATAGGGTATTTGAATGTCTTGTGTTCATAGCGATAAAATTTGCTACCTTTTCTTTCATTTCATATGCCTAAATTGGATTTAAGTAAGAATGAGATTTGATGAAATTATGAAACAATTGCTGTACAGAAGTTAGTACATAATGATGGTCAGCCTGCATCAATACATTCTACAGAAGTTCCCATCACATTTCATATGCTCTTTTTGATGCGTGTATGACCTTATTTTTCCCCGTGCCTTAAATATATCATGAGCTTCAAACCTGTTGGTATGGGTAGACATGTCCTTAGTAATGCTCAAATTGTATCACTTATTCAGCTTGAAGTTATTTCGTCGTAACTGAATTTTAGAAGAGATGTATTTAGTGCCCTGCTGATTATCAAAATGCCTTTATGTGTAGTGTCAAATTCTAATGTAACCACAAGATAGAATGTGGTAAAATAACATCATCACAATTTGAAAATTTTGAACATGCGATGCTACCATGTAGGATTTTCTCTTTGGTTTGATAGATTAAACTAACATACCGCTACATGTTCATATAGAATGCACACCCTTCTACATGAAACCACTATTTATATCAAAGCCTTGTTCATTTCTATGTATTTATTGGCTATCAGCATGCCATCGTTATGTTATATGCTTTATGAAGAGCATCATTGAATATTATTACTTATTAGTCTTATACATTTGTATGATTATAATTGTAATTTACACATCACATATATTTCTAAGTAAATCCTTTCATCTAGGGTAATGCACTTTTATGTAGCATGATACCAAATGACTTGTAATTTCATCTTCCTCTCTATAATGCCTTGAGTTATTTCTGTCTGTTTGTTTGTCTGATATATTTTACTTTCACTGAGGGGAAAGAGTTGGAGGCTTTTTATCACTTCATCTACTGATTCATATTTCTGTGATTTCTAAATTCTAATTTGGCGGAACTTGCTCTTATAGTGATGATTTTAAAGAACATGGGAGGGTATTGTCTCAAACTTTTGATCTATAGATTTGTTCAGGTTTTGTAATGAAACTTCACCATACAACTTTGTCACTTTTAGCAAAACTATAAATGGTGCAAAGTGCTATTCAAGTTTTCAGGTGCAGTTATGGGTATTAATGTTTTTCTGTTTAAACACTTGTTAACAACTTTTTGGTATCTGTTGGGCAGGGTGTACTCAGTTACCTGGAGAGAACTTTTAATGTCAATTCTTCCCCAGAAGCGTTCCTTCTGATGTTACCAATGCTGGCCACCAGCAGTCTTCAAATATAGGAGTGAAGTCTACTTCTGTTTCTGCAGCTTCTGATCTTGGTATTATGGATGCAACTGCTAACACCGATATGGATGAAAAGGCCTTGTCAAGAACCTTATCAGAGGAGACTATAGATTATGAGAATTTGTTGTCGACTCTTGACATAGGCAGGGACGATATAAGTAGAGTGGGTGGTCTATCAACTTCCAGCAATCCTTTAAGATCTTGAATGATCGGTCAACGTCGTCCCGCAAAGTTGATCTTAGACATCTGCAGCTCTACAAAGTTCGTTTTTTATTGTTAACCAGGAACCTGAAGTCTATAAAGCGAGAAATGAAAGAAGCAATGAATTTGACGCGTGGAGGGGATTCAACAGTTGCTCTACTCCTCAAGTCTCAGTTTGAATATGCACGTGGGAACTACACGAAGGCCATCAAATTGTTAGTGGCATCAAACTACCGAACCGAAGCAATACTTTCTAGCCTGTGTAATAACAATCTTGGATGCATTTATTATCAAGTAGGGCAGTTCCATACGGCGGCAATGTTCTTTTCCAGGGCGCTAACCAATTGTTCAGATATTCGCAAGGATAATCGAAAGGAAGCCTTATCACAAGATGAGTCTCTCAGTATACTCTACAACTGTGGCTTGCAGTATTTGGCTTGTGGAAATCCTATTAAAGCTGCTCATTGTTTCCAGAAGGCAAGCTTGGTATTCTCTAAACAGCCACTTCTGTGGCTTCGCATTGCTGAATGTTGTTTACTTGCCATGGAGAAAGGACTACTACAATCCAGTGGATCTTCATTTGAAAGCTCAGAAGTTAAAATCCGTGTAATTGGAAGGGGGAAGTGGCGACATCTTGTGATAGAGAATGATGCTGTTAAGACTGATTATAAGTCTTCGGTTGGAAATGGGAAATTAGTTGAGGATAAGCCTATCAAGTTGTCATTCTCTTTAGCACGCCAGAGCCTTCTAACTGCTCTGCATTTGTTAACCTCATCCTCCAGAGCTACAGAATCCACTTTGTCATCTCAGATAAACCTTGAAAATGTCAAAACAAATGACATACAGGCGATGGGGTTGTCAAGTTATCAAATGGGGATGTAAAGGAAGTGAAAGGTGGGCAGAATCTCAGTGATACTTTAAAAAGCTCCATTATGGAATTTGAACAATTTCAATCCCGGGAGAATCAGATGATTAGGCAAACCCTTCTAGTTCATTTGGCCTATGTGGAGCTTGAATTAGGAAATTCATTGAATGCGTTGTCGGCGGCAAAATCTTTGCTTGAACTTCCAGATATTGACAAAAAAACTGTCTTTCTCGGCCGTTTGTATGCAGCTGAAGCTCTTTGCTTGCTGGGCAGACCAAAAGAAGCTGCCGATCAACTGTTAAAATATATGGATGAAGAAACTGGATTTGTAATGCCTTACAAGGAAGAAGAATCCGGGCTTTGGGAAATGAAACGTGATACAGAGTCTAAGCACTCTAACAGAGATACGCAATCTTCTAAGAGTTCCACAGACTTTCGGAAGTTTAGATTTCCTGATCCAGAAGAAGCACGTGGAGTTCTATTTGTGAATATGGCAACGTTATGTGCTAGACAAGGAGATTTAGAACAGGCTCACAAGTTTGCTACCCAGTCTCTATCCATCATTCCAAACAATAAGAAGGCAATTTTGACACTAGTTTATGTGAATCTAAAGCTCGGGAAAACGCATGAAGCTGTTTCCATCTTGAAACATAGTAACCGAGTAAAATTCCTCCCAGGCAGGTAAAATAAAATTCAGCTAAACTTCATCAGAACCTGCATCAGCTGGTATCAATTGCTCAATGTCGGTGGCGAACAGAGCAAAGGGGTTGTCCAACACCATTGAAGCAGGATCTGTTACATGTATAATCCAGTTGAAGAAGTATGTTCCTGTTCATTTTCCAGTTGCACTGTTTTGATTTTCTTATGTAGGGAGAGGTCTAAAATCTGATGGTGTGGCTGCTATTAAATTGATTAGTATGCACGCCCCGCCATTCATTACGTAGATTCGGCTGTGATTCTGGACTTGTTAGTTTCAGACCAACACTAGCATGTAAACTGGATACAATTGGATTTCAGTTTGAAAGTCCATGGAATTGCTCATTCAAGTTTAATATGTCATGAGGTTATTTCTTACGCAAAGGATATGGAGGAACGCGTCATGTTTGGAGTACGGAAGTGTGTTTTTGCATAACTTGAATTTACATGCGACATGTGTGAAACTTTATCATCCATTTGTGCAATCCTGACACCACCTACATTTAGGTACAATGGCAGCTAAGCCATGTGTTGGACTTTGGAGGTTGCTGGTTTATGGTTACCTACTTGAACGAAGTTTGATCACCCATAAATTAAAACAAGTAATCTTATTGAATGCAATGTGTGGTCAGCTTGCATTGCCAATAAATTTTGTTTCTTATATAAGAGTGTTGGGAGCATCGAACGTTCGTAAGCACCGAAGGAAAGATGAAAATACCCTCAGGAAAAAGGTAATTTCGGCATTGGAAAAAGTCAACTGACGAAAATGTCATCGGATATTACACTTCCAGTATAAAGTACTAGTGCATTTGGTATATCCCCTTATATAATTATTGAGCTTACAAATTAACCAAATGATTTGAAACAATTCCTAACTTACAAATGAATGTCACCATTGAAATTTCATTACATGCTACAACTCGCATTGCTTCGCCAATCCAAAAATGCAAGTGCAGCTCCATAATGCGACAATGCACCCATGATTACAAATATATGAAACAGCTGATGGCTGTGACCAGCCAAGTCAAACCAACCAGGCCTCCATCTCTCAGGTATCCTTGTAGCATAAAACATTGTACCAATCAAGTAGGACATAGCCATTGCAACCTCATAACCCAATGTCTCAAGAGCTCTTGGCTCATTCCAGTTAAGGACTAAGGAATGGATTGTAGGCACAATGCCGAAGAATCCCATTGATGAAAACAGCAATGCGCGGAAATTGCGATACTTTGGTGAGGAAAGTGAAGGTGTGAGCATTGTGATGATTGTGAATATTCCCATGACTGATATTCCTCCTAGATAGACTAATTGCCAAAGCTGCTGGCATTGGAAAATGTAGTATATAGGTGGGAAGTATGATGTGATGATCATGACTGTGATGCCTACGTAGTCGATTCGCAAAAGGAAAAGGTTCATGGGTTGAGAATGGCAGCAGAAGAGATGGCAAGTTGAGCTTGATAAAAGGCAAAACATTGCACCACATAGGAACACAAAGAACGGCCATTTCGTCACGGTTATTTCTACCGATGAATTTACGAGGCTTTCCATTGATGTTTGATTCATATTCTGCATTTGCACAAAACATTTTAAGAAACATTGGCATGTAAATGTACAGAAAACACTTGATATGAATCTGATTTGCTCACCAGAAAGAATTGGTCAGAACTTGTTGAGACATTTGTTAGAGGGGTATGAGGTAGAGACCTGGACAAAGACAAAGGAATCAGAATCAGACACTAAAATTGTCAGATACAGCTAATAAGCCAGCAAGCAGATTCTCCTCAACAAGATCAAAAACATTATTCTTACCAAGAAAAAACATTTAGAAAATCAGACACTTGAGGCACATCAATCAGATTTGAAACTGTCAGACCAAGAAACAGGATGAACCCAAGAAGATGCCTGCATTTCAAAACAAGCTCAAATTAAGTCAAATTATCTTTTCTATATGTATGAAAATGTGTAAGAAAAAAAGATGGAAACATACGTCCAGACGTTTAAGGTCTCATTATGCCATCGAAAGAGGCTGTAAAAGGCCTCCTTAAGAGGCCAATTGGCGCGATAATAGTTGAGGATGAACTCATTATCCTTCATGTACTTAGGAAGTTCCTTGAATGACACCAAGTCATACCGCTTCGCATCGTGACCGTGGCAACACGTCTTGGAAGTAGAAGTTGATGTAGCAGTCTTGTTATTTTTTTGTGCCAAAGGAAATATATCATCAGGCTCCACCACCTCAGGTGCAGTTGTTGTCTTCCTTTTCCAAACCACCAAGCTTCTGCTTGATCTGCTTCTAGGGCTGTTTATGGTGCAATCCATTGCTTCTGATTTGAATTTTTGAATGAAGGAAAGAGAAGGTAATGAGGGGTTGATGGGTGAATGTAGATGGGATTTTTATAGATGGGAAAGTGATTAAGAGGATCAACTAACAACTGCTCTGCTGCATTCAATCAAATGACACATGGGATGATATTGTCTTTTTGACAAAACTTGAAATTGTTTCTTTTCTGACTTTTGAATCTTGAGTCAAACAATGAGAAAATGAAACAAATTGGTGATGGATTTGTGGATCCAAGGTGCAGCTGCCACGAACTTTCTTATTAATTCTACAACTAGCACTAATTATTTTTTAGTTTTCTGGTTATGTTTTGTAGGGCATTTTATACTAATTGATCTGCATCTGAATCCTTTTACACTTAATCATATGCATTTGAAGGGCATATACAATACACTTGGTTTCAGTGCACTAACAACCATTTACAACAAGTAAAAAAATATCGTTTTATAAAAATATGTTATAGTAGAATAGGGTTTAAGGAGGACATGCATATTTTTGTAAGACTGTACGTAAAACATTATCTCAATCGTTGATTTCTATTCTTTCAATAATGACATTAATTTGGTGTTTCTCAATGAAAAATTTCAAATCTATAAAAAATGTTATCGGACCAGAGATCCTAACTATTATATTACATGTATTAACAACTTTATCTTTGGCTGTAAAAATCTTTGATTGCTCATCCTCAGCCTCTTCATGAATTGGTTGATGAGTCTCTAGCTCAGTAACTTCTGATATCGTTTTAACCTCATTTAGTGAATATTTTACTTCATTTTTGAGTGTGTCTTCTATCATCACACGTAATTGGTGGAGGCTGATCTCACCTTACAATAACATTTTTTCATGCTCTATCATCAACATCTTTGAGGTAAGCTCTCATTTAGGTTTTCCAAAAGAAATAAGTAGTCTCATCTAACATTGAATCATGAATGACTCGGTGTGTTGAGTGATAAGATTCTCTTAGATTCATCTTGTCTCAAGTTATCTAACAGTAATAAGGAATTGGTAACGAGTGTTACAAGCTATAACAATGTACCTCCAAATATATGTAAGAGAGATTGCTTGAACAGGCCCCGTTATTATTAACTCGGTTTGACTCCTTTAAGGCTTAGCTTGGGGGCATAATATCTAACCTCGGAGAAAGCAATTCATTTTAATCAAATTCAAGTACCGCTAGACTTACGCTTTACACAGCCATCCCTCGAATATAACTCTGAACTCAAGTGAATGACTTTCGACCGCATCACAAATACTGAACCCCTCTAATCTCTTATTGTTCACGAGAACAACACCCATAGTGCAACTGAATGCGGATGTGAGCACAACTTTTGTACCGACAGCGATTCTTTTATAATATATGTTTGTGGTAACTCTACTCTTCTCTACAACTCCAGTTACTTGCTTTTTCTAATTGGCCTTCTTATAATAAAGAAGATTAGAGTTTCATCAAAATAAAAATATACTAACATATCCTTATAGGAAAAGGTTCAGATGAGACACTCAAACAATTGTGAGACGATAAGACTTTATCTCATCTGTTCATTTTTTCAATCTAACGGAGGAGATTTGAAGACAATATTCTCAACCGCCCCGTGTTTTGTACTAACTTGTCCTCTAGTTTAATTGAAAAACAACTTAATCTCAATTGTTAGATTATCAAAATCAACGGTTAAGATTTTGTCTTACTGTTTTACAAAACATCTTTATATTACAAGAACCTAACCATATCCCTGTATATTAGATATTCTTATCTTTTAAATTTTCAAACATTTTAGATAATATCAATATTCAAATGTTTATTCAAACAATATTTTCCTCAGGGACTCATTTAACCTTCAAGTATTCTCGCGGACTAGTCTCCTTCAATGCAAACTTGAATGTTTCCTCTATTGTAGTTTCTGTCGTCTTTGATTGCTTGATTTTCAGTTTACGCGCGGTTCACCTCTTTTTCTTTCTTTACAAATTGCCATCTCCATTTCAAATCACTATATTGAACTCTTAGTATGAATTATCAAATGAAATGGTTTCAGTTTCAAAGGTTGTAACGGTATAGTTTCTATTGAAGGTCATGTAATAGATTAGTCGTGTAATGGTATAATTTCCAGAGTGAATTGTAATGCTCGAATTGAGTTGTAATGTACCCATTGTAATAAAAAAAACAACCAATAACTTTTGATCTCTCAAGGTTGGTGGTTGGCGCCCTCCTAAATTTATCAATGACTTGAGTTTGAAGACGCCCAATCCTTGACAAAATACAATGAATATTTTATTTTAAACATTACATAAGGAGTAGCACTTAATAGTAAGCCACTCGATTTCTAATCTCAAGTGTCTATTCTCGTTTGGCTTGAATTTAACATGTTTAATCTATGACCAATAATATTACTATTGAGCTTGAGCTTGAGCTTGAGCTTGAGCTTGAGCTTGAGCTTGAGCTTGAGCTTGAGCTTGAGCTTGAGCTTGAGCTTGAGCTTGAGCTTGAGCTTGAGAGAATTTCCTAATTACGCTCACTTTGAAATTTACTGAGTTTAAAAAACTAGTTGAAACATATATGATCGAGATAAAATGAATAGATTAATGCGTTAATATCAAACAAGTTGTGATAAATATTTCATTGAATTATTTGAGATCTTTCCTTTAAAAAAAACTTTATATATAGAAGTTTTTTTACAGTTTCAATTAACAATTCTCAAGTGTTTACTCTTAATGCAAATTTAGTAACTTATAAGAATGAATATAAATTTATGTGTTGAGGAAGCAACACATGAATATATTCTCCAGGCCTTGGATGTAGCAACCTTTGTTAGTGAATAAAACTGCACATTTTGAATCATGTACAAGTTTTGAAACACTCAACAAGTTGAATTTAATCCTTGGCACTAACAGTACATTATAAAGAACTAAGTCTTTAGTGAGCACACAATTTCCTTTATGCTTTACTGTCACTGATTCTCCATTTGGCATCTATATATTGTGACGAATTATCTCTTTGACATCTCTTAATAGTGTTCATGTGCAGTTATATGATCAGTAGCACCACTGTCAATAAGCCAATCATATGAACATATATTAATTGATGTGAGACATGTAATACCTGCCATATGTTCAGTACTGCTTGTGTTGTTCAGGAAGCTCATTAGTCTGTTCAGCTGTTCTTGATTCATACTGACTGACCCTTTTCTTGGAGTGATTTACAGGTGACCGACTATCTTCTTCCTTCATATTTAGGGGTGCACTTATTTACATGCTTGGATTTGCCCAGCCATTTACGCGTTGCATTTTTTTATTACAAGTTTTATAGGTTGTACATTTCCAAGTGAATTTTTTACCTATAAATATATGATACTCTCATTTTTAATTAAAGTTGTTATGAATTTTGAAATTGCCTCTTGATATCCTACTGCAACAACGGCTATCATTAAGCTTTGTGACTCAAATGAAAGCACGTCCACAAGAATATCGTAAATAGCATATTCTAACACATCCACCAATGCACCAAGCCTCCAAAGGAATCTCTAGGAAAGGCATGTCCATTAGGTTTCAAATCCAAAACCTCAAATGTTTATAAAGACATTAATCAAGAGACCACCAACCGATTTCAATGCTCATCATTCACAATTCGACACGCTTTTACTCTTTATCTGTTATGTTTCTTGCTAATAATCCTTATTTTTCATTAATTATCGAATGCTTTGATGTTAATAGACAAACACAAAATTTGATGCAGACAATATTCAAAGACACAACAAAAATTGAACACGAGACGCTAGCATGTTATCACATGTGTTAACATAGCAAATTTCACATCCCTCGGACCGGGTCGGCTTGGTCATATATATATATAGAATATTAGGGTTAAGATCTTGATGAACGTAATATTTACGTAAGACGATAAGACATTATCTTAACTGTTGATTCTTTCAATCTGACGATTTTAATTGTAGGAGTGGTAGAGTTAATTAGGCGGTTGTGTTAGGTGGCTACTCATAGTAACCATCGGATTGATGCAAATCAACGACCATGATGTTCTCTCACCGTCTTACATAAATGATCTTGTCTCACTTGAACTTCTTTCTAGAATATTAACTATAAAACATACTCCCCGTCCCTTATTGTTGTCTAAAAGCATAATTTTTACGGTATTTTAGGTAATAATGAGTGTAAATATATGTAATTTTTAAAATTTGAAAGAAAAAGTAATATATGTGGTTGACAATTACTGAACGTGGACAAACTTTAGGAAACGATCAAAAATAAAATTGCACAAATATTAAAAGACAAAAGGATTAAATAACTATGTATTGACTCGGGCTGACCCTTAAACCCACAATGACCTCACCGAGTCAACTACTGTATCGGGTTCACAACAGTCAGGTTACCCATGAATTGAGTAAGTAGCTTTCCCTATCAATATCCAGTGAACATAGAAGAGAGTGAAAGTGAAGCATGCATGCATAGAGAGTTAATTAATTGTTGACCTCATTTAATTTTGTTGGCTGTTTGCAGGTTTGAGGGGCGGGGAAGATGAAGCACAGCATTGACTTTGGTACGTAGGTAACAGAGTAGGTGTGTGTGCGTGGACTAAAAGCACTTAATTTTTCTAGTCTGACAGCTTGCCATTAATGATGCAGTTTATAAGTTAGCATTGGAAGCTTCTTGCATTTACTTTTAGTTGCAAATTAACGACTTATTCAACCAACCGCCATCTTAGTAGCTCAGTTAAGTGCTGCACTGCACACCAAAGACTCGAAAAATGCCCCATCTATTTGAATGTGCACACCTGAGAGCTAGCCCAAGGATTTAAGATTCGTAACAGTGCCTCACGCTTTAATGCACACAAGCTTAGTGTGTGAACTTGTCCAAGAGTCCACCCAATATTTTGCAGTAGTCACAAAGGCTGAACAAGCCCAAAGTGATTTGTCTGATTAGAGTCAAACTGCAACTAAACTACTTGGTGTACTGACACTGAAAGCACCTTAAGATAGGATTACGTCTCTCGATCAGTCCGGCAGCTTTCCGGCCACCTGATCTTAAACTTTCATATATAATCATTTACCTTAGAGATTCGTGATCTAGTAGTTGCAGTTAGATTCGCAATCATCTTTCAATGTCATCATCAGACTTCAAGTTCTTGTTCCACTTACACAGATTCTAAAAGTCCCGAAAAATCGATGCAACAAATTCAACACATCAAGCTCTACACCTGGAAGTTAATTTCATTAATCCTGCAGATGATCTAATGCACATTAGTTTGAATAAGAATGTTGGAGTCTCACTGATTTCTCAACCTCATGAACGACTAGAAAACTCATTACATGGAGAAAGTTTATGATAAGAGCCTTGGGCTTCGCTTGACTTTATACATGGCAGATTTATCAAACCTACAGATCCGTATGAATTAGCTAATGAGAGAAGTGCAACAAGCCAACAATGCAATTCTATCATGAATTACAACTTTTTTTTATTACAATGGTACATTACAAGCTCAACTCGAGCATATCAATTCACTACGAAAACTATACCATGACATGACCAATCTATTACAAGACCTTCAATCGAAACCGAAATCATTACATAGAAAAGACTCCACCACATGGGAAATAGGAAAGGAATAGGAAAGAGCCTCTAAAGGCAAGAATATTGGTGAGGTCATGAATTGTACCCATGACCCTTAGGACAAAGAGTATTACAACTCAATAAATAAAGATATTGCAGGTTCTCTTGGGTTCATATGGAAGATGCATCTCGAGCATGGTGTGACCTGAATGTGACTAGCTATTACAACAAGTTGATTTAGTTTTGGGCTGAGGAGAGGATGTCTTAATTGTAAATGAAATGTGTGAGCTAGGAGTAAACACAAGTCTACCAGATGAATGTTGCAGAACAAAGAACATAAAAAAATTATGAAGTCGCTAATGGACTGAATGAAATTAATTTTCAAACCAGATCTCAAATCTTAGCTCATTATGCTGAGAAGATAAAGCTTCAGAAGCTGTTGGACAAAGCTTTTACCAAAAATGGAATATAAAAACAGAAATGAAATGAAGTTTTACTGTTTAATATGATACTGCAAACTTCATGGAAGTAGACCTTGCTTCCTATCATTTTAGTTTTAGGTAAGCTTATTCGAAGATCATAGACTTTAGCATCAGTTATTATAGGAAATTGTCTGTTCTGAATGTGGGTATCAACAAAAAAAATCTTAAGAACAAAGTTCAACAGCAGAAGGCCAAAGTCCAGGTGGGTATTCACTTTAGTAAAAATGAAGTGCTCATTTCAGTCCAAGATTACAAAATGGAACCAAAGATTGAAATGGGCAATACCTGAATATGTGAAATGGATGATGGTCAAGAAGATCTTCTTTGTTGCTCCCAAAGTAAAACCATGGGAAGGAGTAAATGCCAAACTGGGATTTAGGTAGTTGAGCTCCGAATGAAGACCCAAGTTCAAACATTCCAGCTAATAATCAAAATCCCATTCAGGGCTGCATGTGCTTGAAGCTTCAGTCAGAAAGTGACTAGGAAATAACTTGTCGAGCAAAACTGCACACGGAAATGAAAAGATACATCAGTAATGTATGCATGTATGGGGAAGCAAGCTGTCTTTGAGTAGTGAAGTGATAAGCTTTTACTGGTAAGGGACCCCCACTCCTTACTGGTACACTCCATCTGTTCCGTACCACCACATATTTCCGATAGTTGAATCGATCAGTATCACAAATTTATTACTAAAGTATGGTAAATATAACAAATTAAATAGATGAGACAATAGTTACCTTACAGTTCAACTCAGCTTGCCTTCCATTTTTCCTAGTTAAACATCCACAAGGAATTCGGTCTGCTCCCAAATTTATCCCAGCTGGCCTGTTGCCAAAATTTATGGTAGAAAAAAATCTGAACTGAGTGGCAAAGGATATTCAAGTGTCGCAAAAAGACAAGACTTAGCTTAGTTCAATTTCAGAGACTGAGACATCTAAATATTTCCCCTACTGTAAAGTACCAGGAGTCTCTAACCAGTTTGAGTTCAGTCTGCGCGTTTCTCCTCTTATTGATCCAGTAGATGTGTACAGCTATCCAGTCATTTTCATCGATGTCGGGGGATGAATGTATGTGCTGGAAATTTCTCTTTTTGTCATACCTGCATTAAAAATGTCATTCAGAATTTATTCATGAGAACCCCACTGGAGTAGCAGGACCATCAATCCTCTTTCGAGTTCAGCTTAAAGGATCAAAACTTATAATATCAGGAATGAAGCCAGGATTCCTCTTCTTGGTTTATGTGTAGCTTAAATATACATTATGTGGAAACAAGCATAGTACATGTCCTCTAAACAAATTCTCAAGTTCAGCTACCATATAGAAACAATTAATTCAGTGTGTCCTACCTAAGGGGAGTTTCCCATATTCTCATCCTCCTATATATATTTATGAACCTTATAGCTCACATGCAATCTGTATCGCCATAGTACTTCCCTCCTCACAATCATACATCATCTTTACTAAAAAGGCTTGCAAAACATAAACAAAAATGAAGACTATGAAAGTGAATTTACTAACGGCGTGCAAAAGCAAGTGGAGAAATTTCAGAACCAGAGTACGTTCAGATGCTGCATGTGGCAGCTTCTGCTGCAGCTGGTATGTGTCACATTCGAGGCAAGAATATAACTCCATTCCCAGAGATGTGCCAAAGGGTCACCTGGCCGTATATGTTGGAGAAAACTACAAAAGATATATTATCAAGATCTCCTTACTCAAGCACCCACTTTTCAAAGCTTTGCTGGATGTAGCCCAAGATGTATATGACTTTACTACAGGTTCGAAGCTCTGCATTCCCTGTGATGAGAATGTGTTCCTTGAGGTTCTTCTCTGTGCCAGCAATTCTGATGATGGGAGGTGCTTTTTGTCTATGAGATTTTAAGTTCATTGCAAGATCATGTTGTAGATTATATGTCCAACAATGTATTTCCTAATCCATAATATGACACCTGATTGGCGCCTCGATAAATAACGCAGCCTGCTCTTAGTGCTCTACATTATGCTCAGTCTGCTTTGGTAGTTCACTTTACTGCAGACAGAAGAGAAAAGTTCAGTACAGACTGCAAGATTTACATTATGATTTCATGTTTTATGCCATAATGGTACGAGCAGCAAAATGCATACAATACCAGCAGTTTGATGTAGCTGTGTAAATATTATGTCCTTATCCCCCAACGAAGGCTCCGGTACTCAACATTGAAATGTGACAAAGGATATGAATCAAGAATGTATACGGTCACGGTATGCGTATTGCCATTCAAATAAAACTGTTGCTACCAAAAACACATGTATGACAGAACCAAGAAGGCAGGAAGAACCTCCAAACAACCTACAATCTAAGGTTGTGTATCCAATCGAAACATGAATGACATACTCATCTGGCACAAACTGGTAACTACACATGACTACACTTCCAGGCAGCCTTCAAATAAATTCAAAAGAAATAGTACAAGCCATTGCATTTAAAATTCAAAAAATTCAAAACAGCATTCTTTTTGGCATTTTTAATACTGAACTAGCAGACGTAAGTCGTATTTCTAAAACTTAAGAAGACCAATGACACTGGATACCGAAGTCATTGTAGCATGCTTGAGGGAGTGAGCTGAGGGCAAAACTTGTTTTATAAGAAGTGCTCACTGCTCAGTTACTTGCAAGCTCCTTGGACTATCGAAAGATAAACAGGTCGGAACAGTAATGAGAGAAATGAATATAACCTTACAAAATGTTGGCTTCTTTTTGTCCTTAAGCACTTCCAAAACTTGGCCTTTAGCAATCCATGGTCACCTTCATATGTTGTCTCCTATATAAAGGAGGCAGTAGTAAGACAGCTACAGTGGAAAAGGAAGACACAGTATATCACATTAGTGAAAGGACTAAGCTTGTCATTTCTGAAATTGCATGAACGCAATTTGACTGAAGCATTTATACAAAATGAAGACTCACTGACTGAAAAATATAGTGCAATGCCAACGATGAACATCATTAGCTTTCCATTCAGAAGTAGACTCAATGAAGGATATATACACATGACACAACTTTGTAGGGGGTATACACAATTCGCTATTACTTAGTGACCAAACTGCATACAACAGAATGTTTACTACACTACAATAGCGGTGCTCAATCACAGGTTCCTATACCTCTTACTAAACACAAGAAGCACTGAGAAATTACCGCCGGTATAGCACGGCAAATAAAGAGCCTACAGACACCAATTCAGTTATACCTTTGCCAACTATCGTCTAAAGTCCTCGGCAAAACTCTCAAGGTCCCTCCGTCCAAATACACTTCCTCCCGTGTGTTGCACCCGACACCTAGCTGCCAAATAGAAAAGTAGCCAAGCCTCTGTAAAATAGACTTCTTGTGCTGCTTGGAAATAAGAGACTAAATACTTCCCACACGCCCGAGATACAAAATTTCGCATGTAAGATCCAGTAAGAAGAAACTCCAAGCACTTCAACATAACAGCTTGATTCAGCATTGTGGAAAGCAAGTAAAAGCCTTCACTGACCATCTCCCTCCCACCCCTCCTCCGAACATTCACAATAACAGCCATGAAACAACAGAGAAAACAAAAGAAACCGAAGCATCAATCAAGAACCACATTGCAACGAAACCAAATATCTCCTTCTCAAACCCACGACCCCATGCGACATAATAGAAAAAGGCATCAACTTCAGTCACACAAACAGCCTGAAAAAACAATACTGACCTTGAATTTCACCAAAGCACCACAATCCAAGCAGCTGCGCATCCCTAACTGCCCATCTCAGAAGAATAAAGGACGAAAGCCTCTTCATCCCAAGTCAACATCCACCAAAAAAATTCCTGATGAAAGACACATCCTTTCCCAAAAGATCATTCACCACGGCCACAAAAACAATTCCAAGAACCCAAGAATAAGTCATCAGGAACCCTAGAATTATCCATCCATAGGCAGCAGACATCAAAAACACCAGAACAAAGATTGCTAACGAATCTTTACTACTAAAATCAAACTTGTTTACAAAAAAGGATACTGTTCCGCCACCAAAATGCCTTCACCTTCCTCCTCCTCCTTGTCCCCGGAATCAACAGCATTATCAAAACTACAGCACTGAAATCAGAAGTCACACCAGGAGCCACCACTTCCTTAAACACAACCCCATTATCATATAACCTAACAAAAGTCTTATTCACATCCTTAAACTTCCTAACCCCATTCAAGAACCGCTCAGCCTCCTGATCATCGTCAGCAAAGAAGTCGTTTTACGTCTTTTCTGGTGGGAGATGCCGTTGTGGTCGCGGAGGCGGGAGAGTAGGGCTTGAAGAGAAGGATCTCGATCGACGAAGGAGGTGAGTGCTGGTCTCGAAGGAGGTGCGGAAAAGGAAGATGAGGAAGGAGAGGGTTAGGAAAGTGAGTAAAGTGGGTTGAGAAGATGGAGTGCGATTGACGGAGGATGTCGGCGACTGATCGGAGATTCAGATTCGGCTCGGGCATCGGAAAGATTGAATTAGAGATGTCGTTGATTGGACCGGATTGAATGTGATGACATTAGCGAAATGTAATTATGAAATTAATTTTAAAATAGAATTGAGTGGATTTTACAATATTTATTATTTTTAAGATTAAGATACTTCATTCTTTTCGAAAGAATTATATTTTATTTAAGGGAAAACATAAAATAGAGTTTGCTTATTTTAGAAATTTTAATATGGGTGAACCTCTGGTATAAAGTCTCTTATGTGTATAAAATATATAATAATATGATTTGTAAAATAAATTAGATCAACAAACCAAATTTATAACCAAATCAAATAAGAAAGTTATCAAATATGGAATTAAAATAATTCAAAATTAAATGCGAGGTTAATTCAGGAATAGCAAAATAAGGTTGTTTCACAAACCATAATTCCCTCCAAAAATTAGGGTATTTTGAAATTGTGAAACAACCTCTGAAAATCAAACAAAGAAACGAATTCAGCCGTTTCTGCTACTCGCATCTGTTGTAATCATCTGCATCGATTGTTATCATCTGCCACGCACATGTCTCCGCTTGACTTGTAAGTTATCTTAGGGTTTCGTATGTCTATTTTACTAGGATTTCATTATTCCGATTTAGTTAGAGTTTCGTTTTGTGCGACATTTGATGTCTGACATTGCGAATCGACTTGCAATTATAAAACATCAGAAGCGATCCGGTTGATGCAATTTGTTAAATGAATATACTGTAAGGTTCAAAAAATATATATACATGTTTCAAGAACTATGCTTAACAATTTGTTGAACCATACTCGATTAGTATGGTCCAAATAATTGTGGATTATGGTTCATGAACCATGTTTATCAATTTATTGAACCATACTCGCAGACTATTTTGTATTTGGCTGGAACATATAATACCATGTTGAATGCTTTTCCGCAGGTTTAGAAAAGAGTGGTAGATAAGCTAAGAAACTTATACATTGTGCGAATACTGACTTGGAGCCACGCCGGTTGAAAATCGATTAGAATAGAATACTGGCATTGATGTCTTACGCTGCATACGGAAAAAATTCGTGTATTTTAGGATCATTTGATACTGTTACTCTTATTTGATGTTTTGTTGAACAAGCAAAGCAAAAAATACTGAGTTTCTGATTCATAATCCAATAGTGGTTGACGATCATTGAATGGTTTGATATAATATGCAAAATGCTTGTATGGTTCAAATGTTATCACTAACTGATTTATGAACCATGTTATAAAAACCATATTATATGATTTAAATTATCATGAACTTAGATTTAAATATCATATTAATGCTTGTACTAATAGTGAGTTATCAAATTTCTTTCCAATATTATCATGAACAATTAAGTTGAACTTAGATTTAAATTCTGCACGACTATTATTTGGTTCATGATATAATAGTGTTTGGTTCATATTATAACAATGATTGATTCATGATATAAGAGTGTTTGGTTCATAATATAGTGTTTGGATCCTGATGTAATAGTATTTGGTTCATGGTATAATAATGTTTGGTCCATGATAATATTATTTGGTTCATGATATAATATTGTTTGTTTCATGATATATAGTTCATGGTTCATCATTTGATACTGTTCGTTATCAAGGAACAAGAAACAAAAATTGACAATCACACAACATGGTTCATCATTTGACATTGTTTGGTTCATGAACCAAACTCATCAAATACAAACTGAATACAATTTTTATAAGTAAAGGTAACCAGATATTCTGGTTCAGCATTTGGTACCGTTTGGTTCATGAACCAAACATGACATATACAAATTCAATACCCATATGATAAGTAAAAGTATCCCCACACTATGGTTCATCATTTGATGTCGTTTGGTTCCTAAATGAAACACACGACAAACAGAATTTGAATACCAATATGATAAGCAAGTTGTGGTTTGTCCTCTAGATACATATGTCGAAAACCATCTGCATAAAGCATAAAAGGTAGAAAGAATAATAACTTACATTGTTAGCTAGACATAAAACATTACCACCTCTAAGTCGAAATTAGCAAGACATAAATACACTTTGAAATTGAAATTGATTCGCCGATAATTGAGTCGTGTGTTACCTAATATTTAGGAAACAGACTAGATCTTTTGAATCTTTTGTGACTGATTTGCCCTTTTGTATATTTATTATATTTTTTAATGATTAAATATTAATTATATTTACTATTTTGTTTTAAATCATATCCATTCATTTATTTGAATCGGATGGCTTGGATTAGGTTTAATGTTACAACTAAAATGTCCGTTTTACCTGATCCTTACTCTATTGTTAAACATATTTTCAATATAATTATTTTGCGTCACTTTACAGATTTGCCCTTTTGTTCTATTTTGATAACAATTAGATTGTGTATCTTAAATCATCCGATTGAAATCAATTGAAGGTTATGATTATTTTATATTTTATATGAAAACTGCCATTTTATACCTGATCCCTTCCCTTTTAATAGTTCATAAATAATAGGCTTGAAGCCATTCGTGGTCGGTCCAAAAATTGAATCTTTCAATTATTTTAAAGGGTTAATTGTCGAAATTCCCCGTAGAATACGTGTTTTTCTCATAACTATCCATAAAATAATTCTTCTGCTGTTATACTTTTTTCCTGAAACCACCAGCCGTTAACGTTGTTAACTTTTCCATTAAAAGCGAGTATGTGTGTATTCACGCGCTTTAATAGGTGGTTTGTGGCAAATAAAAAAATTTAATGGGCGGTTCGAGAAAAGGCTAAAAACGATAGTAGGTGTTTGTTTAAGTTAAAATTGGGAATAATAGGTAATAAAATCATATATTCACAATGTTATTATTATAATAGGAGTTGAGTTCTAGAAGAAAATTAAATTTTGTGAGACATAAAGACTTAATCTCAACTGTTGGTTTAGATTAATCTAGCGGTTGAGATTAAATTGGTTTTTAACTAAATTTATAATGAATAAGAAAAAAACACGTAGCGGTTGGTGAGTGACAGTTATCAATATTAACCGTTGGATTGATGGAAATCAACGGTTGAGATGATGTCCTTCTGTCTCACATAAATGTATTGGTCCTCCTTCAATCTTTTTCCATTATAATAGAATGGTAATTATATTCTTATTGTATTTTAAAATATGTAAACTCTATACAGATTATATTGTTGACAGGGTTAAGTTCTAGGAGGACTAAATATTTGTAAGACAGAGGACAAAATCTCAACCGTTGATTTGATTAATCTGACGGTTGAGATTAAAGTTGGTTTTTATTAAAGTTGGCGGTTGGATTTGCGAAAAACACGGGGCAGTTGGATTTGGAGGTTTTTTATTTTAAAACTCATCTGTTGGATGATTAGAAATCAACGATTGAGATCATGTCATACGGTTTCACAAATTATTGATTGTCCTCCTTAATCTTTATGCATAGTTGACATACCATTTTATTAACAAAATCAAAAGACGTTATATGATTAAAGACTTATTTAAAAATATATAACTTAATATTATTAGTTACGTTAACATAATCTAATATTTGTCTATGGGATATTAGATGAACTTTATTCGTTACTTAAAACCATTTATTTTGTATAAAATAGATGAAAAGCAGAGTTTAATGGGTGGTTCATGCAAAATTAAAGGGTTTGAATATCACGCGCGCTAACGGCTGAAGGTTTCTGCGAAAAAGTATAACGAAAGGTGGTTCTGGAGAAAAATTATTTTATGAGTGGTTCTGTGGGAAACGCATATTTTATAAGAGGTTTGTGGCAATTAACCCTATTTTATATTATTTTCGTCATTACAGCTAAATTAATACTTTTGATTGATATTCTCTTTTTAATTGTTAAGAATAAATTAAGGGCAATTTACCGAAAACCACCCATAAATTTGGGTTTTTTTCGGAAACCACCCGTATCTTTGAAAATTATAAAGTCACACCCTTAAGTTTGTTAAATTTTACAGAAACCACCCATATGTTTAAATTTAATCAAAGGGCAATTTACCGAAAACCACCCATAAATTTGGGTTTTTTTCGGAAACCACCCGTATCTTTGAAAATTATAAAGTCACACTCTTAAGTTTGTTAAATTTTACAGAAACCACCCATATGTTTAAATTTAATCAAAATATTAATAAAAATGATAAAAAACTTATAAAAATACGAAAAAATACATAATTAATTACAAAAATCATAAAAACATTTAAAAAAATCAGGATATTAAATAAAAATAAAATATAATTATAAAATTGAAATTTATTCATATGATATGTATACAAATGTGAAAACTAAATTTATAAAAAAATATGGCGTCTTGAAAATTACAAAAAATTACCGGCAATCATCATTGCTCCATTAAATTTATAAAAAAAATCATAATATCTTAAAATGAGTGTTTAAACTTTATTATATATGCAATAAAATTTGTGTTTGAATGCTTTATATGTAAAAATGTAACAAAATTTAAAGTTATAACACACTATTATAAATTGTAAGACACCATATTTTTGTATAGATTTAGTTTTCATATTTAATACATACCATATGAATAAAAAGTATAGTACTTCATTTCAAATTTATTTTTATTTTATATTATTATTAACATCCTTATTTTTAAAAAATTTTTATGATTTTTGTAATTATATGTCCCTTTTAGCATTTTTAAAAGTTTTTTTATGATTTTTGTTAATATTTCGATTAATTTTAAACATATGGATAGATTTTTTTTCATATTTAATACATACCATATGGATAATTTCAAATTTATATTTATATTTTATATTTAATATCCTGATTTTTTAAATGTTTTTATGCTTTTTTTAATTAATTATGTATTTTATTTGTATTTTAATAAGTTTTTTTATCATTTTTATTAATATTTTGATTAAATTTAAACATATGGGTGGTTTTTGAAAAATTTAATAAACTTAAAGGTGTGACTTTATAATTTTCAAAGATACGGGTGGTTTCCGGAAAAAACCCAAATTTATGGGTGGTTTTCGGTAAATTGCCCATAAATTAAATTTTAAATTATTGATCACCTTTGAGGCGCTAGCAGCGTTTTTGTTCAGAATTAAAATCATTCATGCTAACAAAGCAACATGAAGAATTGATCTTTTCAACATTCATTGTCCTTCTCAACCACTACATGTTTTTTTGCAAATCCAACTATCCAATTTATTTAAAAATCAATTTAATCTCAATCGTTAGATTAATCAAATTAACGATTAAGATTAACTCCTTCCGTTTCACAAAAACATAATGTTCCTCTTGATTTTAACCCTATCAAGTTATATCTTCAAATATTAAAAAAAGTAAAATGAACTTTATGTTATTAAAAATATATTTAAAACAATTATTTTTAACGTCGGTTTAATTTTAACAAATAGTTGAGATCGATTCAATTTTTTACAGGATATGTTAATTTCAAAAAAATCAATTAAAATTGTTATATGCATGTATGTGTATCAAAGCATGATTGATAATTCAAAGAAGAATAATGTCACCACAAAAAATATCTAACCAGCCTCGCTTGAACATTCAACTCAGCCATGCATTTCAAGACAGCTTTTTGTTCATATGTTTTTGGATAACATTAGATGATATTATGCTACTCAAGTTGCTACGTAAAATACCAACAAGTGTATCATTGATGGCAATTTCAGAGAATGGTCGTATCTTCTGCTTCCTAGTTTCAATTATATGAGCCTTAGAAACGCGATTAGTTTAATATGTGTGATTGAGATGTATTACTCGAGTCAAAAAATAGAATACGTAGAAAATAATTGAAAGTTGACAAACGACCATTTTTGATGAAGTTGTACAAAATAAATATCTCACTAAATACTTTTAATGTCGTTATTTTCCAAGCTCTCACTTTTTGTTCCTTCAATCTCCCCATGAACAAATTCAGTTAAAACACAACTGAAATTCTAAATCACTGAACTCAGACACTATTTTCGAGCTCAGTTAATAATCAAGTCGAACATAAACTTAGTAATGTTCATCACATTCATGTTATTAGCTAAATAAACATTTATTTCAGATTTTCAAGTCATCAAAAATAATCTCTAATTTAAATATTGATAACGAGGGCAAAGCTCAAGAAGACATATATTATATGTGTATGTAAAACGGTGAGACAATCTATCGTCGATTATTAATAATATAATGAATGAGATTTAAATTAAGAATAACTGTAAAATCCAATCGGTCGTGTTTTTTGAAAATCCAACTGTTCAATTAATTAAAAACCAACTTTAATATCAATCGTCAGATTAAACAAATCAACGATTGAAATTATGTCCTGTTATTTTACAAATATTTATTTTATCGTAACTCTTTAAAACGAATTCGTAAAAAATTTAAACGACCCGAATTTATACGTTTATCTTTTACTCGAAATCTCGAATGCCCAATGTCAAAAAAGAGGAAAAGGGAAAGCAAATTACGGACGCGATGGCAAATACGTAATAAAATTGAGATATGAGGGGTAGATCCGTCACATAAATCTCCAACCCTGTGTATAAAAACAACACACTTCATTTGCAGCTTCAGCTTTCTCTAGAACCCTATTTCGAAACCTTATCTCCATCCCTCAAAAAAATCTCTCCAATGGCCTCCGCTTCGCTACTCTCCAACCTCTCAATATCCAAAACCTTATCCTTCACCGCCAACACCAATACGTCGTCGTTACTTCCTTCCGTCGCCTTCTTTTCCTTATCCGCTAAGCCAGCTGTGAAATTAAGCGCATCTTTCCGCAAGTCGAGACTCGTGACGAACGTCGCCGTTTCGTCGGAGTTCGAGCAGGATGAAGAGGCGGTTGAAGAGCGTAACTTGTCGCCTGATTTGAAACTGTTTGTTGGAAATTTGCCTTTTAATGTTGATAGTGCTGATTTGGCTGGATTGTTTGAACAAGCTGGAAATGTTGAGATGGTTGAGGTTTGTTTCGTTTTTGATGTGATTTCAGTAATGAGTTATTAGACAGTGTTCTCGATTTGAGGAGTTATCATGTTTCTATTTTGCAGGTGATTTATGACAAGATGACTGGAAGGAGTAGAGGATTTGGATTTGTGACAATGTCCACTGTTGAAGAAGTTGAAGCTGCTGCTCAACAATTCAATGGCTATGTAAGTTTTGTTTGAGGATTCTTGGTGTGTATTTGATTGAATTTATTCGGATGATAAGTTTTACTCGTAGGGTGTATTGTTGTTATCCTTGGAAATTTGTTAGAATGCTCCGATTTACTCTCCTATGACTCAAAAGATGAGTTACACGGTATAGGATAGAGTCTAATCTATTTATCGTGCAAAGTGAACAAGCTTTACAACTGCATATACTTGAGCAACTTTGAGTGTGTTTTTGAATGTCATTGATTCACTTATTGTAGGAATTTGCTGGGAGACCGCTGAGAGTGAATGCCGGACCTCCTCCTCCTAAGAGAGAAGACTCAGGGTTCAGAGGGGACAGGAGTGAATCTGGATACGGAAGGAGTCAGTCTGGATATAGTGGTGGAAGGAGTGAATCTGGTTATGGAGGTGGCAGGGGTTCTGATTCTGGGAGCAGAGTTTATGTTGGTAATCTTTCATGGGCTGTGGACAATGCATCACTTGAGAGCTTGTTTAGTGAGCAAGGAAAGGTTGTGGAGGCTAGAGTTGTTTATGATAGGGAGAGTGGAAGATCCAGGGGATTTGGGTTTGTGACCTACAGCTCGACTGAAGAAGCGAATAGTGCTATTCAGTCACTTGATGGTGCTGTAAGTATCAGAATGAGTTATCAGCATTTTTATATTTGTTTATTTTGTTCAGTAGTAGCTTATTGTTTCCAATATTATGTTTCGGTTTGGTACAGGATCTAAGTGGCAGGTCAATTAGAGTCTCCTTGGCGGAATCAAAACCAAGAAGCTTTTAAATTTTGACAAAATCAGGTAAACAGTCACTCTCACTCATACTTGTTTCTATATCAGTCAAATTATGTATGTATCTCTTTGTATAATTACTAGTATCTTTCAGCCATTTCAGGAGGCTGAATATCCTCTACGAAAGCCACCAAAATATACACAGCTGGTGGAAAGAACTAAAATGTGGATCTGGAGCCATTTTAAAGCGTATGTGCATCCAGCAATGAGAAAAAGATTGGCATGATCTTTGCCTCTTATAATGTAATGTAGATTTATTTTGGATAGTTGCAGCAACTGTTCTTGTTGTGTTTGGAGTCATCTTTTGAATCATTTGAATCAGTGTCGATGGGTTTCAAAGTTTACTCATAATGAAATTAGTACATTATGAGGATGCATATCTGACTAAGCTAACATTCTGAAGAACGAATGAAGTACAGGAGTGAAAACTAACTTTCCAAAAATTCAATGCCAAAACCTCTATAACTGTCAATGAGATTCCACCTGACCTTTACTAGACGAGCATCTTTGCAAGGCGTTGGTTTTGGTGGCGAAGTTGCCTTTACATTTTAAGATTTTGCTAATCTTGAAATCAAATGGTTGCACCCTCTCATGCTAGTTTGAGGTCATTTCTCCATTCTCAATTTAGTCAGATGAAAAGAACCAGGCTGCAAATGTTTTTCTGAGTCGAAGCTGCTTGAAAAACAGGATCTGCGCTTGATTCTAGTGACAGTTTGATAAGCCTTCATAAATGTTACATCACTGATTAATCCTTCATTCTAGCCCCAGAAAAGTATAATTTTTATGAAATCATGGTTATGGTCAATGAGACAGATTTTATGAGACGGTAAGATATGATCATAATTGTTGATTTTTAAAGATCAGGACAAACGATGCCCTAAGGTTCTCCAAATACATCTTTTCTTGTTTTCCAATGGAAAGTACTGCGAAAAATTTGCTTCATATCAATGGAGTCAGGAAAAGACCTGACTGCTGCCAAAGAAATCCTGGATTTGTTTGTTAAGTTGATTTAAGTCCTTTTTTAGATTTCCCATAAAAAATGAGAGTGAGGATCAGGTAATTAAATTCTGTATATGTATAAACTATAAAGTGATTACGATCATTGATAGAAAAAATGAATGGATATAATTTATGGACAGATTTGCAAAGCTTGTATGATTTTCTAAAGGCAGTAGACGTTACTCCCAACCTTTACTCGAAATTTCAAGTGACTGGATTTGATTGGTAGTCCTCTATTGATTGGAAGTGGTGCCGGAGAAGGTGTATACCTACACCATAATGCAGAGTTTTCGAGTTTAGTATCATATTGTTGTATCTGTAAGATGTGGACGAGTTATCCCAATGATAATGATACAAAGTTTCACTTTGAGGGCATGTAAACTGGCTGTGTATATGAAAAAGGGCAAATTATCGAAAACCACCCATAAATATGAGTTTTTTTCTAGAAACCACCCATATGTTTAAATTTAATCAAAATATTGATAAAAATGATAAAAAACTACGAAAAAATACATAATTAATTAAAAGAATCATTAAAAAATATTTGATGTTAAAAAAATTTAAAACCATTAAAAATACATATTTAATTGAAAAAAATCATAGAAAGAAACTTTTATAAACCCCAAAAAATACATATATAATTGAAAAAAATCATAAAAAACTTTGAAAAATAAGGATACTAAATAAAAATAAACTTGAAATGAAATACAATACTTTTATTCATATGGTATGTATTAAATGTGAAAACTAAATCTATACAAAAATACGATGTCTTACAAATTTATAAAATTTTGAAGTTTTTTTATTTTTATGGTGCCACTATTAACTATGTGTTACATGGTATCACATTTGTAATTTTAAGACACCATATTTTTGTATAAATTTAGTTTTCTCATTTATATCAAAAATATAACTTTGAATAGAAGAATTTTAATTTGCATGGTAATTATAATTATATTGAATAAATAATAGTGTGTTATACGGTTACACTTACTACATACGCCACATAGCGCAAATATAAATTTTGATACATTTTTACATATAAAGCAAAAAAAAAATTATTGCATATAAAGTAAAGTTTAAACACTCATTTTAAGACATTAAGATTTTTGTAAAACTTTAATGGAGCTATAATGGTTGCCGGTAAATTTTGTAATTTTCAAGACACCATATTTTTTATAAATTTAATTTCACATTTGTATACATATCATATGAATACATTTCAAATTTATATTTCAAATTTATATTTAGTTAATATCCTGATTTTTTTATTTTTTTAATGATTTTTGGTAATTAATTATGTATTTTCATATTTTTTAAAGTTTTTTTATTTTTTATTAATATTTCAATTATATTTAAACATATGGGTGGTTTCTTGCAAATTTTATAAACGTATGGGTGTGACTCTATAATTTCCAAAGATAAGGGTGGTTTCTAGAAAAAACCCATATTTATGGGTGGTTTCCAGTAATTTGCCCTATCAAAAAAATAACAATATTGTTTTGGAATAAAAACAATGCATTTTTTAAAATCATAATTACGGTTCAAGAAATAAGAATATAAGGTTCACGGATTTTAAAAGTATAAATGATTCATGAATCTTATCGATTATCTTAAAAATATGGCTTATAAGAATAACTGTAGATCTCAACCGCTCTGCAATTTTTGCATATTAACTGATAGAGTAAAGTTCTAGGAGGACGGATAAATAAATCTGAGACCGTGAGACACGATATCGATCGTTGAATTCTAACAATCCAACGGATGAGATTTGATTCAAAAATATAACCGTCACTTTCACCGCTAGGGTTTTTTGCAAATCCAACCGCCCATTATATACAAACCAACTTTGATCTCAACCGTTATATTAATCAAATCAACGACTAAGATTATATCTTTCCGTCTTACAAGAAATACTTGTCCTCCTTGATCCTAACTCTTAACTAATAAATTTAATTTAATAGTACATTAATCACAACCATCGAATTTAAGAAATCAACTCATAAAATAGTATCTTACTGTTTTACATATATTTGTTGTCACTCAAGATCTCAACCATATATATATATAGAGGTTGTATCCTGTGGATCCATCCAATTTGGTGGACTCGTGGATCCCCTCTTGCATCCGTTGATTGCACTTTTTGGATGCACCAGATTGTGCCGCGTATGTGCATTTGTCATGTGCACATCACGTGCAAAACACGTGCAAGTCACGTGCTTCATTAATGCGTTGGCACAATCTGGTGCGTCCAAAAAATGCAATCAACGGATGCAAGAGGGGATCCACGAGTCCACCAAATTGAGAGGATCCACATGATACATTTCCTATATGTATATATATAATGAACGGTTCTGGGAGGACATACATCTTTTAGTAGGACGGAAGAACATGATCTCAGCCGTTGATTTTTATCAATCCAACGGTTGATTTTGGTAACTGTCAATCACCAACCGCCCGTGTTTTTTGCAAATCCAACCACATAATTAACTAAAAACCAACTTTAATCTCAACCGTCGAATTAATCAAATCAACAGTCAAGATTACATCTTTATGTCTCAGGAAATTTACATGTATCTCTAGAATCCAACTCATATATATATATAGAGAGCGTATCTGGTGGATCCACTCAAAATGGTGGATCCATGAGTCCTCATCTTAGCCATCCATTTGAGATAGAGATGGATTGTAAGAGTGACACATGTCCTAGTGTAACAATTCTAGTTTGGTTGATTTGTAACTATGATTTGGGTATGTGAGTGGTTGGGGGTATGTTAGTCATTTAATCTAATCTAATTTGTGGGTTGTGAGTTGCCCACTCAAAGCTCTCACCAATTTCAAATTCATTCTTTGTGGGTTTCATTTTGCAAACCCATTTTTCGAAACGCATAGAAGAGGCGACGAAGATCCACTCGAAGAGGGAGAGTGAAGAGAGAGAGTGAAGGCGGAGAAGAGGCACGAGAAGCAACGACGGTGAACCAAGCAACCGAGGAAGAGTGAAGGTGGAACTAGGCGGCTTCGAACTCTCGGATGGTTTTGAATTAGACGGTACGAGGGAAGGCGACTTTAATCGAAGGTAATTGGATTTCTATCATGGTTACAGATTGTGGGTTACAAGGCTTGATTTTGTGGGTGAGAATCATTATTAGGGTTTGGGTTAATTGTTAGGTGGATGAGTGTGTTGGGGAGAGTAGTGGATGAGTGTGTTGGGGAAGAGTAGTGGATGAGTGTGTTGGGGAAGAGAAGTGTATGGGTGTAGGGGTTACTAGATTGGGTGTTTATATAACAAGTTAGTTATAAAAGCTTGGAGAGTCTGATTAAGGTAGGGTCATCATTGTTGTTTGTGTTTGAGTTTGGGTTTGGGTTTGGGTTTGGGTTTGGGTTTGGGTTTGGGTTTGGGTTTGGGTTTGGGTTTGGGTTTGGGTTGATTGTGGGAGGTTTGAGTTTTGTGAGTGCTATCATGTTATTGTGTTTGTGTTTGTGGGAGATTTGAGTAAGGCAGCGAAGGCTTTTGTGAGTGATATTGTGATATTGTGTTTGTGGGGAGGTGTGAGTAGGCAGGGATGACTTTTGTGTTTGTGGGAGGTTTTGTTTTAGGACTTGCATTTAAGTTTTGCATCTTATTGTTGCATTTTGGTGTTGCATTTTAGTTTTGCATTTGCATTTTCAAATTACTTTATTGTTTTGATTTTGACAAACAAGTACGAGTGTGGTGCATAGGTTTTTTACACATTTTGCACAATCAAAGTAGTTTCATTTTACATTAAACACCTGCGTTGTTACATTTGCATCTTTTATAAGAGAGTGTCAACCTTCATGCATGATCGTTACTTATGATATTTGCAGAGGAGGTTCGTGGTCAGCGTCCAAAACATAAAAAAAGCATTGCTCCAAGTCCGTAGGTTGACAAACCTATCAAAGAGAAGAGCAGATTAAACAAGGACGCAACTGGATGAACTCCTTTTTCAATTTCAATTTTCATTCTTATAATGTAATATGTTATGCCCTATTTATGGAATTTAGAACTTGGAACTTGGGTCTTCTAATTGAATTCAAATATAATGTAGTAAGCTTATATGTTATGTTCTGCCCTTTGATATTGTGTGTTTGCAACTTGGTTTTACATTTGTAATTTTGTTCAAAAAAACAGTACAACAAACAAGGGCACGTGAACGATGCAACTACTAAATGCAACTACAAAATGCAAGACACAAATGCACATTTAAGGTGCAACAACTAAATGCACATCAAGAAGAAATGCACATGTGAAGTGCGACAATGAAATGCGATGACAAACAAACTGAATTTCATTCAGCAGGGCTAACAATCAGCACATTGCTCTGAACGGTCATTTGCGGGCGATCCCAACACAGTTTCACATTCATTTCGACCCAAACCATGATTTGCGGACCACCCATATCTTGTATGATACCTTGCAAAACCTTAAAGCCCTTGAGAAGTATTTTCTTCATTATCCATTATATGCTTAAAATGGGTATGAGTTTTAATAGTTGAGAAGTAGAATCGGTGGAAAACGGATGAGTAGTACAATGGTTGAAGGTGATAAATTGGTTGGAATAAAGAAATGGTCGAAATGATTTGGTTTAAGTTCAAAAATGGTTAAGAACTTAAGATGATGAAAATGGTGAAAATGATAACATTTGAGAGGAAATGAATTAATGAGAGAGAACATGAGAGACAGTGAGGAAGGTACAATGCATTTAATGCAACATCAACACTTACAATCAACACATTTAATGAAACTTACATCAATGCATTAAATGCAACTAAGACAATTTACCCTTTAGTTGTGTAGATAGTTAGAGTTAGTGGGACACGTGACACATCTTCTACCATTGATCTTGGTCCATCTGATGGCTGATAGTAGGACTCATGGATCCACCATTTTGGATGGATCCACCGGAGCATTTCTCTATATATATAGGGTTAAGTTCCAGAAGGACATTAAGTATTTGTGAGACGGTTGGACGAAATCGTTGATTTGATTGATCTGACGGTTGAGATTAAAGTTAGTTTTTATTAAAGCTGACGGTTGGATTTAGAGATTTTTTATTTTTAACCTCAACCGTTGGATTGATAAAAATCAACGGTTGAGATATTGTCCCTTCGTTTTACAAAACTTTAGTTGTCTCCCTAAAACTTTTTCATATATATATATTATTTTTTAGGTTATTTTATAAATGATTTTAAATGTATTAATTTTTTAAATATTATATTTAATAAATAAAAGAAATGATATATGAAATATATATATATGGATTGGGTAGTAGAGATGTTGGGCTATAATGGTGAAATTCCACGGGTCCCACGCTAGGGTGTATGGAAGGGGAAGGGGATGAGGGTGTGAGAAGAATCACCCCATTATAGGTATTAAAGTTACTATCTAACCAACCCTTAATATAGAAATTTGTTAAATCAAGTACTAATAGACAGGGACTTTGAATATGGTTGGTTAACCGACAGCAGCCGCCGCCGCCTCCGACATCATCTCTCCTGTGAGTTCAAGGTTGTTTTCTTCTTCTTTGGATTCTAATTCAAACCCAATTGGGACTTTGAATTACGTTTTAGAAATCAGATGTTCAAAGTTGAGATTTTTACTTTCTTGTTGGTTGTTGAATTGCGATCCACTTCATGCATAGTTCGTGCGAATTGTGCTTCGATTTGCTGTAAAGCTCGATGCTTTTTTTCTTCCAGTACATATGAATTCTTGTCTTTGAATTCAAACGGAATCAGCAGTCTAATGTCTCAACTTATTTGCAGATCTCTCCGTTCAGTCAGTGTTTGTGGGGTCCAAAATCATGCCTTCTTCAGTAAGTCCTTTCTATGCTTCTTTTAGAGGATTTTAAATTTGTGATTGTTTGAATTGTGTTTCACTCTGGCTCATCTTTTAGGATACCTGTAAAATTCAGCAACTTTCAGATGAAATTCTGATTCTTATACTGTCACTTCTCCCCGACCTTGCTGAACTAGTGCGCACGTCCATCCTCAGTCGAAGATGGAGAAATTTATGGCATTATACCACTCGTCTATACTTCGATGCTAATAATGTGCTGCCTGTGCACATGTTGAAACAAAAGCATGCTTTGAGTTGCATAGCATGGATAAACAAAGTTATTGATAAAGGACCGCAATTCCAGGTTTGCCCTTGGTCAAAGAGTTTCGGATTTGGGTCGGACTAAATGCAAGTCAGAGATGCCACATTGATCTGTGGATCGGTTTTGCTATTGAAAACCAAGTAGAATCACTTCATCTTGATTTCAGTCCCTACTTGAACAATATTCTTCAAAGGGATCAGTATATGCTTACTGAAGAGTGTTGGAACAGCTCTCCATCAGGACCAGCTAGCCTTAAAGCCCTGAAGTCACTTGTTCTGCATAATGTAGGCGTAACTAAACAGTTCATTGAGTTCATCCTCTCAAGTTGCCCGCAACTTGAAGATCTATCATTGACCTTTGCTGGATGTTACCGCGAGTTAAATGTATCTGGTGTCCCTCCTCTTCGATTGAAGCGATTGAATATTAATTTGCTCCGAGACTTTGTACTGACCATACTTGATGCCCCTTGTCTCACCTCTTTTACATACTGCTCGGGCAAATTTCATCCCCAAAAGATTAATGTTCCCAAGTTGACAGATCTGAGTATTGGAAGTCTATGTTGTTGGCAAAGTGTGATGCAGTACCTTGATCACTTTTGGAGTTACCTCCCTCAGCTAGAAAAGCTTGAGCTATTAATGGAAAGGGTATGCTCTTTGTTTGTTCATACTCTTATACAAAGAAAACTAATATTTCATTTTATTTATTTGATGTCGTAGGCAGAGAGATTCAAATTGAACAAGATGCCAGAGCTTGTTACACTGAAATACTTGAAAATTTGGATCAACTGTGGAGGTTGTGACCTTATCTCTCATGAGATTATATATTTCATCAATGCGTGTCCATTGCTAGAAACTTTTGCATTGGAGGTAACTGAGGCTGATGTTCTTTTTCCATTTCCGAGTTTTGTGCAAACAAAATAATTAAATGTTTCTACTTTTTAGACTGCCATGTTATGTAATGCATTCATTATTTCGTTAATAATTGTAATTTTTTCCTTGCTTAAATACCTACTAGTAGTTTGGAGCACAAAATTTGTGCATATATAACATTTATTAGTTAAAGAAATGTATAACATTAAATGAAATATTATATGCTAATACGCTATAGTAAATTTATGAAGAATCGGGGGTAATTTTGGAAAGTAGAAATGTGGCTTAAAAGTAACTGACAATAGAATGGTTTGCGCTTTATTAATAGTAAGACGCAGATGCCGCAATCCTTTTCTTTATTTTTGGAGGCCTTGTAATGTCTTTTGAATATCCAGGTGGGCAAGGAGACTTGTAATCCGTGGACGGTCAAAACAAATAAACAGCAGGCAAAGTTACTTGATCCTTGCTCTTTTACTTGTTAGTAATAAGCGATGTTTGCTCAGTTAAATTATGCCCGTTAGGTCTTAGTCATTTTTGTGTGTTTTCATGTTCCCGGGCCGCTAGAACACCCACCCAAACACGAGCTGCCTACTAATATTTGTTGGTGAACTTGACAGAATGTATTCAAATCGGAAGTTAACCATAATGCTTCTGATTGCATGTTGATTTGTGGGGTTTTTTGTACACAGGAATGGCCTAAAGAATATTCTTTTAAATGCCTAAAGATGCTGAAACTGCATGGCGGTACCATAAAAACAGTTGACCAAGAGTTCTTGAAGTGTATAATTAGGAGTGCACCCCATTTGAAGAAGCTTATTGTTGATACTCAGATGACATGTTATCAACCTTACTTTCGGCCTCCTAATTCTCAAACCCTCAACCTTTTGGAAGCCAAGGCGAAAGAATTGTGTCAAGGCTGTTGCTCCGACATTGAGATAACAGTTATTTGACTGACCTCCCGGAAAAATGGAGGGGCAGTAATTATGTACAGTCTATTACTTATAGATGTTGAATGTTTAATTACCCCAAACAATCCAAGAAATATATGTTCTCCCTGAACCACTTATAAAATATATTTTTCTCCTAATCATTAACGCATATATATATCAAAATTTTGAATTATTAATCTTATACATAAATCCCAAATTTGTACCCTAAACCCCAGATTTGTCTTTGATTTCAATTCGGTTCTGCAAACCCTAACTATGGATGAAGCTTCCAAAAATCAGTAAATATGGAATGCTACTACTTTGAGAATGGATCAAATGAAAAGTGGTAGTTTGGTTATAAAATGCAAATAAATTTAGATCATCCATTAAATTACATCCAACAATTATAATAAAATCATATTAATTAATATATTAGATGATAAAAGGGCAATAATGGAAATACACTTTTTAATATATTTACAAATATACTAATTAAATTCAATTCCTTATTTTAAGGGATAGAGGTAACCGACATTAATTTTTTTTCAATCTTTAAATTTTGCTTTATATTTCCCAAACTCGTTTTTTCACCGAATTTTGCTTTTCAATTTTTCAATTTTTCTTCATATAGTCAATGGAATGCTTAGATTTGTTTATAAACGGTATGTTTAGATTTTTTTCGCGATTTTCATTAAACTGATCTTATTTGGAGTTGGCACAATCTAAAAACGCATACAAGTCACTACATTCGTCGTATGTTATGTAATCATAATAGTTTGAGTGTAAGTTCATTATTTATCTATATTTGATTCATGAATCATATTATAGCAGATCATGAATCATAGATATAATATAATTGGAAAGTATTCGTTGTCTGTCTTTGTTTATATTGATGTTCCGATAGATTTATTTCAGGTTTTCATATCCACAAGGGTCTGTTTTCGTATTAAAAATATATTTGTTTGTATGATCCATACATTGCACTCTTTTGATTCGTGAATCATAACATAGCAAATAATGAATCATGGGTTCCATATTGTAGGTAACAGTATTTATAACAGCTGATGAATCATACAACGGCAAATGATGAATCTGAAACATGATTCAGTATTTCGTATTCATTATGGTTTGGTTCATGAATCATAACATAATAAATAATGAATTATGGGTTTCTTGTTCTAAATAACAATATTTATAACAGCTGATAAATCATGATTCATCATCAATTTAAGGTCAAAGTTTGTGCAAGTATAGTATGAACGAAGATATGATTCGCGTTATGGTAGTATATGATTCATGAATCATGTGCCTCAAATTATGAATCATATGAATGCAAATCGTGGACCATATGTATGTAAATTGTGAATGATAATACATGTTGTTTGAATACCAGTTGTTTTCATCATAACTACCCAGAACATCAACCTAATGTATCGACCTACAATATCAACCCAAAATTGATTGGTGTTTTAAACATCTGTAATAACCCAAAATATCAAATACAATTTCTTCTCAAACTTTCTGGGTATCATCTTTGCGGTGGTCTTGAATACTGCAAACGCAAATAAGCTTTGGTAAATCGACATCGCATGTACCTAATCGTATAAGAACCGACATTACTGACCTGAGTGTTCCAAACGAAGATTAGGGTTTCAGAAAGAAGAATGAGATGAATCAGACGATTTTGGGTTGTTGATGTCTGGAATGGCATCGACTTTTTAGTGTTTCGATTCTGAATTGCATCCACCTGATGAAAATTGATTATGAATTTTGAATCGGAATCAAATCTTTACGAATCCTCAATTTTTGGAAGATCTGTAACTGCTTGAATGTGGGTAAATTGTGACTAATTTACCCTCCATCTTATTATAATTATTATTTTTAATATTTAATAATTTGAATATTTGCAAATCGACCCCAATTAATAGCCGTCAGATCTATCTTATTTAATGGTCAAGATTCGTTTGCATTTTACAACCTTATCCTACTTTTCACCTGATCTTTTACTTTTATGAGCTCTTTTATTTATCTTTGGCCATTATTAAAATTGATGTTTGACTAGGATCCGGATCCCGTACAGCCTACAACCATATACAGCCAATATTCAAAATTTGAATTTTAAATTATAAACTTAAAACGACGTAGTTTAACTTGAAGTAATTTAAAACGACGTAGTTTTTCTAAAACCCAATTTCAAAATTAATGAACCCTTTACAAAACGACGCAGTTTTGATTGATAGTGTTTAAAACTACGTCGTTTTAAGTTTGACTGCAAAATGCTGTAGGCAGCATGGGATCCTAATCCGTTTGACTACATTCATTTGTTAAAATTCAATGCAGACACATTTAGTATTACAAATTTATTTTATTCAAATATTATTAGATTTCAAATTGCTAATGTTATATAATTTATTTCTAGCTCCGCCATTGAGTGAATGTGAGGATAACAACGTATTCAAAGATATTCGAAATTTTAAAGGGTATAGAAGGCCAACCATGTAAGGATCTGGTTGCGATGTATCTGATGGGAAATTATCAACTATTGTAGGTAAGTCAATAGAGGAAGTCTACTATTGACGGTTACTAAATTGAAGCCACAAATTTATTCCCATAGTACCCCTACAGTTATCATTCATTACTATTTAAACAATATATTACAGTTTATATTATATATTTGAGATTTATACTATAAATACACACATATTGTTATGTGCATTAAGAAGTAGTATATCCTATATATAAAGCAGAAATGGGTGAATTGACGGTTTCTTTTTGAAACAACAATTTACTTTTCTAAAATACCCATCTATCTACAATTATAGACTTCACTCTCTTAGTTTCTTAAATTTGAGTTCATCCTACAAATTCTTTTGTAATCATCAATACTATAAAAATAGTTCTATTGATTCCTTCTCTAGACTTCACCCTCTTAATTTCTTAAATATGAGTTTATATTTCATGCATACAAAAGTTATGACAAACTCTTTAGGTGCATAAATAAATGTGATATCTCATTTTTTTGATAGCGATTACAATGGGTACATTTCGTCTAAGATCTCATGTATGAGAATCTTATTCTAATCACTAGTAGCACAGGTCACAACCGACACCTTCACCCAATCATTGACAAGCATGTTTAGCCAATTAAGCGCGCATGTCTCTCCGCTCCGCTTACGCGACCACTTCATGAACACTGACGCGAACAAGCCTCACGTCCAAAGGCAAGCAAGGAAGAAAGCCTCCTGCACAACACACACAACCTCCTCGCTCGCGCGGAAGGAATGAAAGACCTCCTCGCACGAGGCAGGAGGAATGAAGCCCCATAAAAAATCTGAGGAAAGTGGTGAGGTCAGGGTTCGAACTCTGGCCCTGAGGTTCCTTTGTCAGGTCCCTCAACCAACAGAGCACCACTCTGCTCTGTTGGCAATGTGATATCTCATTTAGTTACCATATTCCATAAACACACTATTTGGTATGAATTGCAGACAAATAGTTAAATTACAAAAATGGTTTGTGGGGCTTTAGAAAGAAAATGATTGTTTACTCGTCAAAATGTATTTTTTTTATTAAAGGAGTCCATAGACTCGGAAGGTACATAAAAGAGGACTGAATTCCAATCGAACAACGAATGGAGACCTCGAACACAAAATATAAGAAATGTAAACGTATAAAGTGAACGAGGTACTTTGCCTCAGAACCGTCAAAATATATTTTAAATATAGATGATTGGGAAGTAGTAGGTCCCATCAAAGAAAAAAAGATAATAACCTATGGATTGAGACGATAGGCTGAATCCTTGCTGGAATTTCTATAGTTTCTTCCTCTCTCTACTCCCATTAAAATTTGAAACTCTTAAAAATTAACCTTCTTCGGCCATCAGGGGTGGTAGCCTGATGGTGGGGAGTTTGACAAAGAATCCTCAGGTCCAGGGTTCAATCCCTGACCTCACCATTTATTCTCCATTTGTTGGAGTTTGTTATTCCTCTTGCCATGGGTGTGGAGGCTCTTCATTTCTTCCCGTGTTGGGCGTGAAAGCTGTGTATGTATGAAGTTGCAATAGATGCAATGGAGTTATGTCAGAATTGTATGGAAGACGTGTACAAGTCTTGGTGGAGGGATCCTTTGAAGAAGGCTGTGCTTAGATTGAAGATAATGTACTTGATGTATTAGCTAGATGTGCTAACAAATATACTTGTACTACATGTACCACCTATCGGAAAAAAAACCTTCTTCAAAAATCGATATATTTTTTCTTGCATACATAGGATTCTAATTAATTTGTGAGTTAATCTATGTGAATTTATTTTTAGATTGCTGTTCGAGATGACAGACCCCCAATTTTGACGATGAGATCTGATGAATCGTATTTATATGCTTAAGTTTATCATAACTAAATCAAACTTTTAATGCATTTATATTACTGCTTTCAATTGAGATTCAGATGCATTAAAAGGATGATTAGATTAAATATTAGCTTATAGATGCTAAAACGTAGCTAAAGATGATCATTGGGTCGAGCCGAAGGAATGAACCAAAATTACATCTGGGATTGCCCGTGCGACCCACCACGCAAGCCCTTCATCGCGCGGCATGTACTTGACGTGTTGTGCGGCCGATACCACAATTGTCATAGATGTCACTTTCAAAGTGCAAGCAAAAGAAAAGTTTCAAATCAACAACTTGATTCATAGATAGATATCAGATAATTCGTGAACCATCCAATTTTAAATATTGAATCATATATGTTCTTCATTTCATGATTCTTGAATCATTTGATAACATATGTGGTTTGGGCGTCGCCTAGAGTTTAGTAGTCGCAAGTGGTTCTCGATCGTATCAATTTTCTTTTGGGTTTTTTGTCGAAAACCACTCCCCCAATACGTCAATTTGAACAAAACCATCCTTTCAAATTTTTTTTACTTAACCACCCACAAATGTCAAAACTATTTAATATAGTTTTTTAAATAAATTTATAATAAAAAATTAATAAAAAAATCATAATTGGTAATTTACAGACTAATTAACAAATTAATTTCATTGACTTTGTTTGACATATCCACAAAATCAATTTCACTGACTTTGGTTGACTTACCATATGTACGGACTAATCAATGAAATTAATTGAAAATCCTAAAAACAAAATTTGTCAAACTCCTCACTACTATATGTATTTTACAACCGGTCATAATTACCTGTTGACCTGTTTAAAAAGTCATATTAAATAATTTTAATATTTGTGGGTGGTTAAGTCAATTTTTCTTTGAAGGGGTGATTTTGTTCAAATTGACGTACTAGAAGGGTGGTTTTCGACAAAAAACCCTTTTCTTTTTTGAAATTTCAAAAGGTTGGTTTTGGGAATTTCAATCGCGTCATTATCCCAAATTTTATGGGAAGATTAGTTTTCACCAATTTCGTTTGATTAATTTGCCCTCCCATTAATAAAATCCATTTTTTTATTCATTTAAATATTTTTTGGTATTCACAAATCTAAACTGTCCGTTTTCATAAATCGTACGTGTCAGGTTTATTTTCTTTTTATTTGTAATATATTCTTCATGGTTTTTTTTAAAATTAATCGTTTATTGATAAAGACTCAAAAAGCCTGAGCCGGGCGAATACAATGAGGTTGAGCATGACCCTCAAGCGCCAATGGTGAGTTATAAAACCCCACCATTTAAAAACGCTGAACAGGTTATAAACCCCGCCCAACCTAGATAAAAAGTGCGACATAGTCACATGAAAGAAAAGAGGCTGATCACACAAGTCGTGAACTAACCAAATACAAACCAAGATTGCCAACTGATATCCAGAATTAAACATAAAGGGAAGATATACTGGAAGTGTCATGAATACGAGCTTCGGGTAAGTGATCCGTCGACAAAGCGCCTAATTGGAGACCATCAGCCAATATCGCCCTACGACATGCTAGAGGAAGGTTAACGAGCTCAAAGTAAGAACCTGGGGAAGCAGTGTACACAAGGGCAAACGTGGCATGGATTTGCCCTGGCCGAGCCTTCATAAAAGTAACGTTATGAAAAAGAGAAAGAATCCTGCGACGCAAATAAATGTAAGCAGTTGGGGTGTCTTCCTCAGACCCCATAAGCCAATCGAAGGAAAAATGAGAAGCTCCGAATAATAGGAAGATTGAGGCTCCTCTCTGTCGCAATGGAAAGGGTTTCTTGCAAAAAAGCGTAAAGAAGCTAAAGAATGGTGTTCGAGCCACGAAGGACCACTCCAGCAACGAAGGTTCCCATGCTGTCCCGAATGGTACCGCCAATCACGTTGTTGTCATTGAGACGAGCAATCGCTATGTCAAGCGCCAGACCCGAGACTGGAGGAGACCAGAGAATCCATTTTGGGAGAGGGGGGTTGGTTCTCATGTGGCTAACCTGAAGAGTCTGAAGAATACGCCTAGTTGCCAAAGAGTTTTGCGCCGAAGGAGGGATAAGCGTTACGAGGTCCATAGCCCATCGTTTGCACACTTGCCAAATATCATAGGATTGAGCTTTGTGGATAACATTGTTTCGAGCTTTCCAAATCTCCCACAAAGCACAACAAGTCAGACCGGCTGCAAGACACTCATCAAAACTTTTCTTTTGTGCATGAAGCCAAGTAAGACGAAGAGATTCAAGACCATAGGCACGCGGTTTTGAAAAAAGGGTGCTGAGCTGCCTCCTAACATTTTCATCTGTAGGAATAACTTTGTGGAAAACTTTCCACATGAATATAGAAACTTTAGGAGGAATCCACGATCGCCAAATAAGCTCACCCCAGCCGGACACCCCATATCTAGATTGAAAGCTCGTGAAGAAAGATTTGGTAGAAAACTTCCCATCACTACACCACACCACGCTGCGCAGTTGGTAAACGATACAGTTTCAAGGTCCTTTATTTTACAAGTGATTTTCTAACTCTCCGTCTAACCTCTTCAATTTCGACATGTTCACTCTCCCCAACCAATCTTTTCTGCCTCAATTCAAAGTCATAAACCACACCACACGAGTCCACTACCACCATCACCTTCGTTTTGGCTCGAAAGCCATAGAGCCTTAATGATTAAATTAATACAAATTTTACAAGTGAAACCCAGAACCACAAACATCCGTTGTTAGCGGAATGTTTAATGTGGAAACGAGCCCTTAACTGAGACTGCATACTTCGAATTTAAGAATCTAGAGAATAGAAATTGGTGAGGTTCAATCGGCGAGCATCGGAACCTATAGCTAATCGAGACAAAGATGGAGGAGGAGAGCTAGTTCACGTGACTTACGGAGTATTAATTAAGTGACAAAAAATACAAAACGGTGCAGTTTAACTGCGCAGCAAATAGCTGCGCAGCTTGGGATCTAAATCCATTTTTCATCTGATCTCTTCTTAATGAAGAGATAAATTCATCCGGTTTCTGCTTCACTCAATGTTCTCAATTGTCAACTTATCATTGTTACATTTTTATCACACATGAAGCAATAAAACATGTTCTGGGAGTTTTCAAAGATTGCTACATAGGCCCAACAAGTTAGTCCAGCCCAAATCACAAAGTCAAAAAAGTCAAACAACCTCCTCCGAAACCCTAAACACGCATCAAATATATTCCAACTCCAATCTCGCCTTCAGCCACATTTCCTGACCTCCAAAAATGCCTCCAAAATTCGATCCATCGCAAGTCGTCGACGTCTTCGTCCGCGTAACCGGGTGAGGTCGGCGCCGCCAGTTCCCTCGCTCCAAAGATCGGTCCACTCGGTCTCTCTCCTAAGAAAATCGGAGAAGACATTGCAAAGGAAACCGCCAAAGACTGGAAGGGTTTGAGAGTCACTGTTAAGCTCACTGTCCAGAATCGTCAAGCGAAGGTGTCCGTCGTCCCATCTGCTGCTGCGTTGGTGATCAAGGCATTGAAGGAGCCGGAGCGTGATAGGAAGAAGACTAAGAATATTAAGCATAATGGTAATATCTCAATTGATGATGTTATCGAGATTGCGAAGATTATGAGGCCGAGGTCTATGGCTAAGGATTTGCAGGGGACTGTGAAGGAGATTTTAGGGACTTGTGTTTCGGTTGGATGTACTGTTGATGGAAAGGATCCTAAAGATGTTCAGGAGGAAATTGATCAAGGTGATATTGAGGTTCCTGAGGAATGAATGAGTGAGGCTTTTATGCTTGATCGTGTTTTTTCTCAATTTTTACGACTATATGTTTTACTTGATTAGTATTTTGAGATTCTGCATCTTTGTTGGATCATAAGTTTGGGTTCATATGCGTTAGTATTTTGCTGCTCATTAAGTTTTTTAATAGTACTGTATTGTTTATGATGATGATAAAAACTAGTTTGCATGATGTGCGGTATACTGATGCGTGTTTAATGTGTCAATAGATGATAGGTTTAAGAATGTCGGTTTTAGAGCGGATTCTGTTTCATCTAAGCACTGCAGTTACTATTTACCTCCTCAAACATCAGTCTGCTGTAGTATCTAATGCGTAGGTATTCTATTTTTACCCTGAGAACAGCTACTCGCTAGGAAATTTTCCCCTTGAAGTACAACAAAAGTTTGTAAATGCTGATGTTGTTGGAGCAAGGATTTTGTTTCTTGTGTATATACTATATATTGGCTCGGCATTTCTATTCATTGTGGACTTAGTTTTGTGATAATAATTTGCATGGTACATTGTGGACTTTGTTTGTTATCGTGTTATGTCACAGAGACCGTTTAAAACTTTAAGACCGTTTAAAACTTTAAGATGTTGGTTCACCAGGAAATCATATATGAGTGGTAGTGATTATTCCTTAGTCTGTTGGTTTACCAGGAGTAGTACTTACATGTATTAGTGTGAGTTTTCTGAAGGGAATTCTTGTCAGTAAACACAGCGGAAATATGAACAAGAATTGCATACAACGATCTTTGCATGCAACTGATTTCAAACCGATAAATATGAACAAATGAACAAAGATGTTCATACCTTTGTTTCTTGTTTTCAAATAAGAAATACTTGTTGATCTTGCACAACAAGCTAGACTTCAAAATAGAAGCCCTCCTCACTCCTCAGTATCCACCGAGAAATCAATTAAAAAATCGAACTTTCTTCTTGCTAGAGAATACTAATTCGGGTGTTTCTTAATTTCTATTCACCAATAGAAATTGCAATATATTTTGATATTTTCTGGTTTCTCAGCACATGAGAGGTTTTGTTTCAAGTTTTTTATCAAATAAACTTAGAGAGTCTATTTATAAGACACAAGTCTAGGTTTTTAGTGGACTAGAAGCTGACCGTTACATTATCACGTTTTTCACCCACGATCCAATCCGATTTAGAACGTGGCACATGAAGATAAGTTTTAGATCTTTCTCTTATCTTTCTAACCATATATTACTCAGTCAAATCCAACATCTTATGTGAACGTTATGATTAAATTACGAAATGTGTGCAGTAGTTCCGCAACAACTTACAGAACAACTTATACCACGTTTTTTCGATATTATCCGTTTCTTATTTGACTAAAGCTACTGAACGAAAAATCTGCATTTTTCGATCCTCTTTCTATACATGTATAGCACGTCCAAAACGGTTGTGTTATGTATAAGATAAGCACAAAACCAGGAGCTGATGTCAACAACACTTGTTGAATCGTGTATATCAAGTTCTATCATAATTTAAACATGATACAATTTTATCTTGACTTAACTTAAAACATGAAAATTATAGATATTTCAATATGACTGAAATATGAATACTATAGTGAAACGTGATTAACAATCAATTTTATTTACATTGTCACCCATATAATCAATCATACAATTCAAATGTATATTGATCATATTTATAGTTAATCTTATCAACTATAGAGTGATATGTCTCTCTCAATCTTAGTAAAGAAACCAATTTATTTTCATGTCGTACATGTCAAATAAATTAAGAAACATTTGTAATTAATTTCTCATAGGTGTGACCTGATGGGATTTTTATTATTTAACAATGAAATTCAAACTCTTTTAAATTTCATAAACACAGTGGCACCTAGCAATGTGCATTGTAGCTACAAATAATATAGATGATAAATTTCCGTGTATATCATTATCCAAAAGCAACAATTGCTTCGTGTCAATTCTATGTCTCATGATATCATAAACTGATTCAGGGTAGGAATGTGTCATCCCTGTGAAATCAGTTTATTTCTTGATTTCAAATTATATAGTAATTATGATCAACTCTTTAATCATATGTGCACATACTCATATAATTCCTCTAGGGACCCATTGACATCATTGCTCATTTCAATATGAGGAACATTGGTACTATTGACAATTACTATTTATCCATATAAAAATATATTTTGAGATAAAATCTGATAAAAGCCAGGTACGGGCAATTTAGACTATATCCACAAATATATATTTTTACATGATAAAATAATTATCGCATACCTTGGAATTCAAGACACTAGCAAAACATAAATGACACTAACACAATCCATATTAAATATTTTACTTTTGGTCACGTCCAATACCTTGATCAACTATCAAGTATTCATTTGATTAAATTGATAACATCTTGTCATATGATTTGTAGAACATGATCATCAAATAAACCAAATGCTAATATTTAATTGATAATTAATGTTCCTATTTAATTATCATTATTAGGGACATTTTAGAATATTTCTCAAATCATTTTATAGAGCTCTACAATTACAAGTCCTCAACTTGAATTATCTATAAGCAAGAAATATTCAAGGAACAAAATGATAATTATATCATTTATTACATGAACATAAGCAAGAGAACAATCACAAATTGATTGACATCTAGATCACTTTACTAACATTTTCTTCATCTGCATAATGTTTGTGAATGAAACATCCAACTCTAGAAAAGCTATTTCACCCTTTTGTTTGGCATGTTAAATATCCATTTTTTTCATGCTGTCAATATCTTAACTCTGTCCCTTAGTTCCTTCCTTTTCAACTAGTTTTGGGCAAATCTTTGCTCCTGCAGCCTTGGTATATTTTGGTGTCATCTTTGGGTAATAAACTGAAAATATAGTTTAGTACATTGTGAGAGGAAGGAAACAATGTAACTTGTTGAACTTACCCAGCCGCCAGATCTAACTTCGTAAGTGCTAAAGAAGCGTGCAGCGTAACTGTTGGATAAAACATGCAGATATTACTAATTTTTAATAAAATGCATTTATATTTTAGGGTGCTTCCTAAACTATCAGACTAATTTGAAACTGAAGTAATCCTCAAAAGACCATGAAATTACGTAACTTAAACTTTGGATATAAAATGTCTGTTATTAGTTAATCGTGGTGAATAGCAAACACTCACAGTACATTGTTTTTCTATCCTCAACTTTAATAATTAATGTTCTTCTCTAAATTAATTTGCTAGAGAATTGTGGATTCTGCTTCACAATGTATCAAATGAGTGATACGAATTTGTTTAAAGTTAGACGGTGAATGAACAAATTATAGAAGCATGAAATATATTAAAGCTTGCATTGGCGGATATGGAACAAATTCCAACAGTCCCATCTATGACTATTAAGAGTTTCATGAACAACTTTTGCTCCATTTAGCCACATCCCTGTCTTTCTAAGCTGAATTGTTTTAAAGAAAGGTCCCAAAAGAAGACTGACTCATGAAGGCAAACAAGACATGTAAGCAAAACATGAAATTTTTTATTATTCCAAGACATGAATTAGTATAAGAAAATCCTTCAAAAGTTTGATTTCTCTTTCTAGTTTCTTACCTCCCTACCTCTCTGAAACTCGGTTTTCTTTCGGTTCTCTATCCACAAACTTTCAGGAATTGCTGGAGCTAGAATTCCCACTTTTTACAGGCAATTGTGTCTTCTCCTTTAGATTTGTGCTCAGGACCGATTCTGAACCGTTGACTTCGCCATCTCTTGGCCTAGCCCAGACCTTTATGTGGCCTTCTCGGCAAGCAGTGAGAACCGAGTCTTTTGAAAATACCAAGCCAGAGAGGGGCTCGTTGTGTGTGCGATGAGCAACCAACGGTGACAGCTTAGGCACATCCCGCATGCTTGGAGCCGGTTGCAAGGTACCCACAGGGCAGGCATTGTCCCAATGAGATGACTGACTTCCAGCGCTATAAGTTGGAGATCCACCAGGAAGTGACCGTCGCAATGGGACAATAATTTCATCTGTTTCCAAATCCCAGAGAAGCAGCCGGGTATCCTGTTAAATTATCAAGAAAATCAAATAATCGAGGAGAGACCACTAAGATTGATATTCCATGCCTTATCCAATTAGAATAGCATGCTAAAATAATGATAGACATAGGCTTCGAAAGACATCCTCTAACGAATCATATAAAACCAACAGTTTATATCATAAAATCACTCAGTACACTCTACGCACTCAGTGTCATAATATCATAATTTGGCATAGCAAAAAACCAATGGTGGCATTGCTTTAACTCACTGAATTTGTTTTTGGCATACCTGGCCAACAGATCCAAAACGGTACATGACAGTCTCTCCAGCACCCTCTGAATTAGGAGACGTCCAATAAGAATCAAATGCCACTCCACTTACCTGTAAATAAATTATGCAACAGTCTAAGCAGCTGATGCAATCAGCATAGTAAAACCACTAAATGCAGCCTACCCATGAATTATGTCCCTCGCCCCAGGCTATCACCTTCCGCTCTTCCATACTCCACACTAGAACCAAATCATCTTCTCCACCAGCCAAAATGTACTTCCCATCCGGGCTGATAAGATAGAATCATTGGAAAAATTAGACAAGTTGAGAAGATAAATCCTTAACTTAATATTTCAAATGTTATGCAAAGCTGAGATACCTCCAAGCACAGCACAATAGCGCACCATAGTAACTTTTGACACCACAAATAAGTTGCTCTTTTGCATAGTCGAATACTCGCAGGTATCCTGCATCCATAATTTAATTTATCTACGAAAAAGACTAAAATTAAACAGGAACCTAAATTGCCAACATCATATGGAAAAGAGATTACCATCCCTTCCAACGGTGGCTAGGCGCGTCCCATCACTAGAGAAAGAGATACTATTAACTGATCCCAAACAAACATGCCATCGCGCAACAGGATTGCTCTATATCAGAAAACATACAAGTAAATCAACTAGCGGCCAAACAAATTCTCGAAATACACAACATTATGCAATCAGCACTTCAGTGGCATCATATGTTTACTCTTCAAGATTCAACGTTAAGTACAGAGAATCACATTCTACCGAAAGGTAGCTCTAAAATTAGAAAGAATTCAATAATCAGATCAACATTAATCACATCCAATAATAGAGCCAGTCATGAACTAGATAACATAAGAGTCACACATAGGCATATAAAATAAAATCTGTATTTTATTACGTGAACAGAATAAGATGGAAAGAGAACCTTGTTGTTACGCACATGAGCACCGAGAATTGGGCTTGATCCTTAATAATAGGAAATGATACATCAGCAGCACCATCTTTGCTCTACAAAAATGAAATAAAACGTATAATTCCATGAAAATGAGGCATGCTATAAAAGAAAAATATTAATATAACTATGCTAAATGCTTACCTTTTCATATACAAACAGATTGCCATCAGCATGGGCAGCAACAAAAGATCCATCGCCTCCAGGAACCCATGCAAGACCGCTGCATTTGCTGTTAAGCAATAGGAGTTAAATCAGATATTAATAACGGAGAAATGTAAATGTATACATTTTAAGCAAGTTGACAACTTCACAAGTTGGGAATGACAATAATGTGTATTGATGGTATCTAACTATTATCAAATCAGCAATGAGCCTTAATACAGCCTGTAATTCTATGTAAAAGTAGACGTGATTTGCACTGAAGAAAAAGAAGGCGACAGTACTCATTGAACTTCTTAAAAATTGGAATTGCTGCGACACCAACTCACCCACTTTTTACCAGTATGCATTTGTTTGTGCATGTTGAGCGCGTCAAATGGCAGATAGGCCATTTCAAAAAGTACACAGCGATGTTTGCATTCGCCAAATAGGCCAAGGTGTATGAATTTAATTTTTATTAACATTGATTAATACCACGAATCCGTAAGGCACAGAATGTCAAACAAATAAGTAACAGCGAAATGAGCAAGGATAACATCTTCAACAGGAACATATTTGTACATTTCTAAAAGGATACAAATACAAAATCAATGTTAAACCAAGAATGAAAATAAAATATGGAAGGGAAATACGTGTCTTGCCTATTATTCACTGAACCATCCTTGTTATAATGATGAGCACCAACAAGTTTTTTCCCAACATCTTGCAACTGCTGTCTCAAAGACACCGAATACACTACAAAATGTCAAAGAACAACAATTACGTACATAAAACGCACAATCAAAGTCACCTTAGTTTCTATTGGTTTAAAATGTACCATCTCCAGAACTCAATCCAATTAGCAAATCATGCCCATCCTTCGCATCCGCATCAAATGCATGACAAACTGGATTTGAATTACTGAATTGTATAACTTTAATTGGATCCTACAAAAATACAAAATCCGTAAGCAAAATTTCAAGGTCTAAATGGGAATATGAAAATATCAAAAAAAACTACAACTCACCTTATCTTGCGAATTCAAGTCGCTGACAAAAACAGAATCACCAACATTAAATATAATGTAAGTCCCCTTTCCATCAAAATTTGAATTACCCATCACACCATTAGAACTAGAAACACCAGTCGATCCAACCTTCACATACCCATTAACAGTTTTACTCCCAACATTGTTTCCACCAACAAAACTAAGAGCCCGACTGCCATTTCCAACTCCCAAAAACCTCGCAGCTGATCTCACACCACTACTAGTTGTAAAAGTTGAAACTGGGGCAGGCACAGATGGTGAGACTTGTTTATCCTTGAGCTGTGCAAGAGTGACCTGAAAAATCAAAATCAAACACTAATGTCATAAACTAAACAGATAAGCAGAAAAAAACAAACCCTAGAAGAAGGGGAAAAAAGAGATGACCTGTGTAATAGTCTTGCCATGTGCATAATGGAGAAGAGCAGAAGGATGAGTCTTCTCATACTGAAGTTTATACCTTCCTTCAGGGGTTTTGAAATAGGTTTTGAGGCATGGAGACTGGGCGTTGTTGTTAGACGAAGGAGTGGGACCCACGGCGGACCCGTTGGTGGTGGAATTCATCATAATATCAGAAGCAATGAATCATGAAGACATTAGGGTTTGACAATCGGAATCGGATGAAGAGGGAATTGACTTGGGGATTTCGTAATTTTTTTCTTTGCTGGTGATTTTTCTCTCTCTATATGAATTTCTGCGTCGTTAATGAAATTGAATGCGTGCTTTGCTTTGCTTTGCTTCGCTTCGCTGCCGATTCTGGTGGTACGCTACTCACGATGTACACTCACGCCTTTTCTGTTTAGGCCTAAATCAGCATTTATTGGGCCGGTGTAGGCCGGTATGGGCCTGGTTGGTTGTGGAAATTCAGGCCGAGGGCTGAGCTGGCCTTGAACATATGGGATTCACTTCATCACATTTCTTGCTGCTCATTTTCTTATATCTAAAATATGAGAAAGTAACACTTTGATGTAAGATTCCTTGTTTCACGCTAAAATCATACATTCTTTGTTTTAGAACTCTAGCATTATCACTCAGAGTCCCGCTCATCCGAATGAGGCCATGAGTACTGGTCATGGAATCCAGCTAAGATATGTCTGATTTCTTCCACGTAGTCCATTGGGTAGACATCTGTATTATGCCAGTAGGGTATTCCTTCCACTCGATATCTTGGATGGTCTCTATCCGAATGAGGCCATGAGTACTGGTCATGGAATCCAGCTAAGATATGTCTGATTTCTTCCACGTAGTCCATTGGGTAGACATCTGTATTATGCCAATGAGATGTTACCGGACACAATAGTCTGCTGTCGATGCTGGATTCTTCAATATGATTTTCCCTGACTAAAATCCTTGTTAGTTCATGAAAGTTTCTCCATCTTGATTGTATTGGCTTCCAAATACAGTCTGGTTGTATTGTTGTCCATATGCGAGCCTCATATCTTGTCTGAAGTTGAATGCCATCATTGTCATGTTTTTGTTCTTTGATGATCTTGAATGTGACGAATACATATAATCCTTGTTGTTGGCGAATATTGTCCTGCCACCATGTCACATCATGAAAAAGTGTCAGCCATTTATATAGAAGCATGTAGTGTGGCTTTCTTCTCGTCATTATGCACTTTGCCAAATGTCTGAGGAGATAGATCTTGTCTAATACTATTCCCACTGTGTATAAGTCTGCTAAGTACCATAGCAGAACATAGGCTTCTGGAGGGAACTTTCTGTAGTGGCTTCCATTCATTTCTATGATGGTAAGGAATGGATATACTGGATGATATGGCAGATACTGTAACGGACCATTGTCAAGACCATATCGATGAATGTAGATCTTTTGAAAGCCATGGACCATTTCTACTCCCCTGCTGATCAAAGCATTGTCCAATATCTTTTCTTGTAATCCTTGTGGTAATGTCTTGATTAAATTCTCCAAAGATCCTTCCATAGAAATTTCTGGACTAAGGGTATAAATCATCGGGATGATTGTTGAAATCTGTTTCTGTGTCCTTGATAAGAAATCTGGCAGGAAGTTATCTTTTCCTTTGATATGTTTGACATCAAACTTCCACTGAGAAAACCAACTCGACCACCTTAACAACTGGGATTGTGGTAAGGTTTTCTGCTTGAACTGGATCATTTTTGGAAACGAAGACATATCCATTTCTATGAGAAAATGATGTCCCACAAGATGAAATTCAAATTTCTCAATTCCTCTTTTTACTGCAAGAATTTCCTTGTAGGTTGAGTGGTAATGTTTTTCACTGTCTTTGAAAGCTCCACTCTTGTATCCACAAATATGTCTCTTTCCATTCTCATCCTCTTCTAAAAGAACTGCTCCCCAATAATAATCACTAGCATCAGTCTGACGAATTCTTTTCCCTTTTGAAGGAATCTTTAAAGCTGGGAGAGTCTTTGAAATCTTTTTAAGCTTTTTTACTGCTGTTGTGCATTTCTGATTCCATGGAGGTGCATCTTTCTTCAATTGTGCTGAAAGGACTGATCGATACTTTGCTAGATCATGTATGAAATCTGCCATATAATTAACAATTCCAAGGAATTGTTGAACTTGTTTGAACGAGAGCTTCTCATCTGGGAACTCTTGAAGTTGACTAGCAATATGAGGTTGAAGATGATATTCTCCTTTTGTAATATGCATCCCAAGAAAATCAATCTCTGTTTCTCCAATAACCATTTTCTTTTCTGAGAGCATAATACCATACTGTTGTACAATGTCGTGAAATTTCTTCAACAGAGAGGTGTGAGAGTCAATATCTGAAGAGAATAGTAGAATATCATCAATGTAGACCAGAGCATTCTGGAGAATAGGCTCAAATATCTTGATCATTGCTTTCTGAAATAATGAAGGAGCCGTCTTTAATCCAAAAGGCATCACTTTCCAGTGGTAATGCCGGTCTGGTATACAGAATCCTGTCTTGGTCTATCTTCTGGCTTAATCCCAAGTTGCCAAAATCCTGCTTTTAAATCAAACTTGGAGAAGATTTGTGCTTGTGGAATCTTTGAAAAATACTTCTCTTTTTGGCAGAGGAAATTATCATCAGCAGAAATGATTTAGAGGCTGATAATTAATAACTAACCGAAGTTTTCCTCGAACTTGTTCTGCTCTCTTGTTGACATAGAATGCTTCACATGCCCATGGTGAAGTTGTCTTTTCAATAAGATCTTCTTTTTGTAATTGATCAACCTCTGCAAGTGCAAGATTATAATGATCTGGATTCATACCAGGATGACTTGCTTTTGTTGGGTTGATGTCCTCATTCTTCTTGAATGGTAATGATATGAAGAATTCTGGGTTCTTCCATAATGGTGAGGAGCACTTGGTGAGAAATTCTGAATGTGAGGCTGCACAAGATACTTTGATTATCTCTTCCTTGATAGGATTTAGAAATTCCATAGGATAAAGGTGAGAGACTGTCGTCCATGGTAACAATTGATTCTTGTGCTTTAGTCCTTTAGGATTCCATGATACACTCTTTAGGCTGTGTAGTATATCAAATCCAAGTATAAAATCTTTTCCAGGGAGGTTAGATCCATATACTTTTGCTTGACTGTGTATCCCGGAAATAACTGAACATAGATGGGCTTACTGATAAGGGTGATATGAAATATCTGCCCATTTGCTGCTTTGAATGGTACGGAACATGAATCCCAATGTGTGATTGGAAGTATGTCCGGCTTGATAATACTTGATGCCGCTCCTGTATCAAAGTAGGCGATGACTGGTATTGGCTTATCATACTTGGTGGGGAAGATATAAATCTTCGCATTTGGGATGGTTGAGAAGGATATGCCAATTCTGCTTCCTTTGATTGCTCTATTTTGCAGCATCCAATGTATAAGTGTCGTACATCCTGAATTGATCATCAACATCTTCTTCAGTATCAGATTCTTGAGAAGATTCACCTTCTTGTTCTATTCCCATTGCTAGAACAGTTTCTTCCGTTGCTTCATCATCTAAGGAGAAGATAGACTCAATCTGAGTCATCAATGTCTTCAATCTTGGAAGGTATCCAAGAAGTTTTCTCTTTTCTTTTGATTTGGACACTGTTTTGCATAATGCCCTTCTTCTTGCAGATGTAGCATCTATCTGATTTTCTGAATCCTCTTTGTTTCTTTCTTCTGAAGAATTTCCATTTCTTTTCTCCTGAATATTTTTTTTCTTCTTCCAATTATTCTTCCAGTGCTTATTCTTTTTGTAGCTTGGGAACAACTGCACTTCTTTTCTTTGCATTTGATTGAAAGCTCAGGACGATCACAAGCTTTACCAAGAAGTTTTCCTTGCTCTTGTAATGTTTGAAAAACTTCTGGTGATTGCATAACTTCTCTAGAGCTGCTAAAGAAGTCTGATAGATTTCTCCCAACGATACTTGATTGATAGCTATATTCTTGAGAGAAATATCCTTGATGTCTCATTTCCAAGTGGTTCTGGAAGTGAGTTCAAATAAGCTTGCTTGAGGTTGACATCATCAATCCCATTTAATGCATAGAACCTCTTTGACATTCTTTCGTAATGTCTTTCCAGATCTTTCCTCTTGAAAGAACAGCATCTCATGCTCAAATATTCTTCTCTGGCTTGGATTGTATAATGATCCCATGTGCCTAGGAACTCATTATGAATATGGCCAATTAAATCATCAATCGTAGGAGACTGACGTACCTGTAGTTGTCTGTACTGGCCAAGGCTTATCCACCATTGTCTAAGACGTCCATGAAACTTTGAGACTAGCTTGTCTATCATGGCAGGAAGTGTTGTTCCTGGGTGCAATAATTGTTCTGTTAACCAAGCATGCATCTCATAAACTTTATCACGCCATTTTGATGGAGGAATATTGTCAAAAGAGAAGCCATCGTGAATCAGTGGAATATCTTGGATTCCATTCTGGCTGGGGATCAGCTCTTCGGGTTTCTCTTCTGTCCTCTGAAATATTTCCTGCTTCACTTTCTATATCTTCTTCTACAGTTGGTTCTGCCATCATGAAGCTTGGAACTAATAGTTCTTCTTCTGAATCATCTTGTGATTCTTCAACTTTTTTGACAGGTTGCTGTAGGTCTAGATCTTTTTCTTGTTTTGCCATTGTCTCTAAGAAGACTGATAAAGGATTCTTAGTTGGCTCAACCATGAACTGTGATGATTCTCCTTTCTCAATTTGGATTTGCGTCTCAGGAGAAGTAGTTTTCTGAACTTCTTTTTCTTCTGAAACCATTGACTGTCTTTTCCTTGTAGTACGTTGTTCTACTCGTGTTGGCAGAAAAGATGATGCTCCAAAATGACTCGGATCATGTGGTAAGGTGAGAGGTTGTGATTGGACAGTATATGGAGGTGTATAGACTGGATATGGTGTAAACATATCATACGCCATAGGAGCTTGAAGTCTGGGTTGACTACTTTGTAAAGAGTTTAGCTGAGCTTTGAGAGATCTCAGCTCTGACTCCTTTTGATACATGAGAGGAGAGGTCATGGAGACCGTTGTTGCCAAATGTAGAAGCTCCTGGTGTAATGAAGATATCTTTGAATTAATTTCTCTAATAGAGAAGTCAAGTATAGATACCTTTTTATCCAGCTGGCTCAAATAGTGATTCTGAGTCACTGCATTCTCTGTTTGCCAGTTTAGTGTTGCTTCAGCAGCACTAAGTTGCTTCATAGATCCATCTGGATTCTTTGTATTTGGATTCTTGATTTTCCATGTATGCTTTGAGTTGTCCTGGTCAAAGTCATGTGGTGGAAAATTTGGTTCCTTAGATGAGGAAGGACCAAACATGTAGCATGGTCGGATATCTGATGTCTCCGAGGGCTTTGGAGAGCTCCTTGGGTACAAGACATAATAGTCAAACTTTCCAGAGGGTTCTCCTAGAAGTCCAACTTCTGGATCTCCCGCTTCATATCTTTCTTAAGTTGCTGCTGGATAGATTTCTTCTTGTTTTTCCCTTTCCTTTTTGGAGGCTCATCTTCATCCGAATAGTATTCCAAACATGCCTTGCAGTTGCAAACATCCCAATATATATGACCTGATTCATCAGAAAAGTCATAGACAGGGTTTCCATCAGCAGTAAAATGATCAATAGGGACACCCGGCGAAGTTCTTTCTTGCTCATGAGTTCTTTATTTGCTGGGGTGATCATGCCTATCTCTGATAAAAGCTGCAGGTCTTGCTTGTTCATCCTCTTGATTTTTGAATGATATTTCAATGGATCCATCTTTTCTTCTATGAATAGAAGATTCTACTGATTGAATTAGAGTGCTGCTTTCATGGAGTTTTTCATAGTTTGTTATCCATGATTCTGGAAGTAACTTGGCGAGTTCACTTCTGGGAATCTGTCTTGGAATATGGATACATGACGGGCTATGTGAAGACTCCAATTGTATAAGCAAAGCATCTTCTGTATCTCTTGGAAGACTAAGATCCATTGCATGATTCTGTACTCTGTACGCCATCTGGTGGTGCAAAGTAGCTACATACGTGTTTCCAATTTGTGGGGCTCCAGTGATTTGGAGTTGAATTTGCATGTTTCCATAAATTTGTGGGTCTTCAAGGGCCACATTGAAATTTGGAAACAGAGTGACAAATATAGTGCCAGCATTCAAAGTTGTTTGAAATGTTGCTATGCAAGCGTGCTGGTACTCTTTATATCTAATATCGAGCAATGCAAGTCTGGCGACAACAGGGAGGCCTTTTCTTCCATGAAGAGTAAGAGCCAAACGAATTGCTCCATAATGGAGATGGGTATATCCATGAGTTTTCCATTGATGAACCATTGCCTCATTGAGTCTGAGAGGAATCATCTGTTCGGCTTCAGTTGCTGGAACAAGATGTTGTTCTAACTGTGAAGCTAGAATCATCTCCTTTGCAGAGTGTTTGTTGGGATTAAACACATGCCTGATAACTCTTGGGAAGTAGAATTAGGTTTTGTGAAGGCTTTATATGGGTTGAGTAAAGGTAGATTGGTAATTGGGACTTTACTTTCTTCACTAACATACTCTACTTCATATAGGTAATCTATCTTACTAGCAGAAGATTTTCTAAGGTTGAAAGAAGGACAAGCTGAAAGGGTAGATGGGTTTTCCATATGACTGAAAGTGATCAGAAACCAAGGCTGAATGTCCAAGTTTCTTAACTATCCTTCAAAGTAAAATGAACAACAGATTGACTCAGTGATACCACACAGGTTCACAGATCCCACTCAGGGCTAAGTAATAGAGAAAGCAGATGTGAGAGTTTTGCGACCTAACCGAGCCAACAATCCCACCTCAGGGTACAAACGCTCAAGGTTCCAGGTGCTTTATCCCCTCACAGATGCTTTTCCTACAATCTTGTATACTTAGCTCAGAAGGAGTTCTGATGTGGAGGATCCACTTAACAGTGGCAGCCACAGAGCATACTTTCCATACTCAGCAAAGATAAGAGTCGATCTACTGACACAGTACTCATCGGAACAGATAAGAACCAAGGCTTAGACGGCCATGGCTCTGATACCACGAATTACAGACACATAGTGGGTACAACCACGAAGGAGGTTTACAGGATCAAGAGAGGTATTAAGATCTTCAGAGCTTATGCACAAGGGGGAAGCTTATGTACTTCTTTACGAAAAATAAGAGAATTAGCCTTTTTAAATTTGAATAGTACCTAGGGTTTATTATCGAAAACCACCCATAAAATATAATATTTTTCCAAAAACCATCCAAATAAACCTTACCAAAAACCACCCATAAAATATATTACTATTTAAATTTAAATAATTATTTTATTAATATCTGTTAACGGCGTTAGATGTGGGTGGTTCAAAAGAAAACGAAATGATTATATGGGTGGTTTTTCGTAAGATCTCTTTATTCGGGTCGTTATATTATAATGGTTTCGATTTACTAAAACAGAACGCAGAAGATCGAGATGTGGACCACGTTGTTGAAAACATACATATCTGTACGGTTCAAAAAATATAAAGATATGGTTCATGAATCATATTTAACAATTAATCGAAGCATCCATAATATGTATGATTCAAAATATATAAAGGTGTGGTTCTGAACGATGTTTAACAATTTGTCGAACCATACATAATCTGTATGGTTTAAAAAAATATAAATGTATGATTCATGAACCATGTTTAACAATTTGTCGAACCATACATAATCTGTATGGTATAAAATATTAACCGAGATTGTTGCTTACAACATCCGAATCCATGTCAACGACAAAAATGCAGAAGAAATAAGGCAGAAATTTTGAAAGAATATATTTGATTGATTCTACATTGAATTGTTGGATGCAGTTGGCGGATATTAAGGGTATAATTTTAGATACGTATTTTTGATATAATTATTTACAGCAGTTAAATTACATAATTGGCATTAATGGAATTTTACATTTAATTTCATGTTTCTTGTAAACTATCGGATTGAAAGTAATGAAAGGGTAAGATGATTTATATTTTTACCAAATGTATCACCTTAACATGTTTATCATATTTCGAATCTTTGGCTTGCACCTGTACTACAGAATCTTAAGCCCCAGATTTTTAAACAGTCACTCCTCTTGATATATTTTGACAGTCACTGCTCTTGATATATTTTGAACAGTGAAGGAAAAGATCCAGCAAGACACTCAAATCATCTGTTGATATAAAATAATGTAACGAATTAGATTAAAAATAAATAAACTTCAAATTCAATTGCTCTGTATTTTTCGCAAATCAAGCCACCGAACTTAGACAAAAACCAACCTTAATTTCAACCATTAGATTAATCAAATCAACGGTTTTATATCCTTACATCATACACTAAATGGATGTCTTACATGATCCTCACCCTACTCTTGATATCTTGTCTCTCGCATTCAGATACATCATTTGTCAAACACACTACCTCAAACTAAGTGAACCATACATAATTCTCGCCATATACATTTAAATGTGTTCATGCAATCTATAGTGTCACTTGAAGACTTGGGCATGGAGCTGTCTGCCCGAGGCAACATCATTCCGCCACGGCATGCTTTTAATGCTTTCCCATAAAAATCTTTTGTTGTGTGGTTTCAAAGTTGCATCAAGTAGCAAGAAAACTTTTGGACGACTAGTGAACTATCCTCTAAGTACGCACCCATAGAGGCTCCAAGACTGACCGTTTATTATTTCGCACATGAGCTGTAGAGGACATTGGAGGAGGAGCATACACAGATATGGGAAGAACCCACTCAGTTTTGTCTCTCCGTTCTATCATTAGTGGATGTTCGTACCTGACAAACCAGAATTAAGAGTTGCCTATTCTTTTTTAGTTCCCCTGAGATTGCTCCAAACAATAAAACAGTTTTCTTTATCAATTCTATTGTTAAAGTTACCTCGCCCAATCCACATTTTTTGGAGTGGTAAAAAACTCAAAGCGAAGAGACCATTGCACTGATACATGCGGTGTCGAGAAAGACATGGGCCCATCATTGGGAATGGAGAAAAGAAAGCTGCTCTGAATTAAATCTGCAACAACTTCATGGTGATCACTCTGAATCTGTTCATTTTAGAAGACAATAAATTAAAAAAGTGGTGTCAGAATGCAGAATGATCCCAAAGCGACAACTATAACTCTACTCAAATCGATAATAATCAGTATTTGGGAAGTAAATGTAAGTAGGTAAGATAAATCAAGATGAAATTATTTGCAAAAGCCAGTGTGCTAATACTTTAGGAATGTGAAAATACTAACACCTGAATACCTGATTGTCTGCAATCACCAATTGCAACTGACTCTGATAGATAGGACAAGGACTACTGAAGAAAGTTGCAGTGATATTGATACATTTTACATAACATAACCAAATGATAATCTCTCACCCCAACAAACTAAATGGGACTTGCCCGCAACTATTTTGAATAAAACAAACGTTCTGATGATGAAAGATCAAAGAAAGAGGCTAACAAATTGCATTTGAATCAATCTTACCTTTGTAATTGTTAAAGCATTCCTCCGCGAGGGATGTACAAATCGACGACTTACAGTCTCTGACATTTCCAAAGTAACTGAAACCTGGAACAAAGAATATCAAAACATAAGTAAAAGCACTTCAGACAAAATACTTTGTTGTATGACCTGCCGGATCCGGATTACCTCCAGGCACCTTCTAGCTCCCTCTTCATGGAAAAAAGTAAGAGTCCCACCAATCTGAAATATGAACTGTGATCAGAGATCGACAATAGGGAGCTTGTACAAGTTTGTGACAAGAATTACCCAATCGCTGAAATAATAAGTAGAGTCTGAGTTTTTGGGACAAAATCTGAGCAAAACTTGGTCATCCAGCCTAATATTGTATGACCTTCCACGAGTGAAGCCTTCTGCTGCAAATAATGTTTGTGAAATGTAAGTTTAACAACAATAAGTCAGAGGAAAATAATATTCAAACAAAATGAGTGCTATGTTTTACATGCTGTAGGTTCAATAGCGTCAGGAGCTGATGGACCGCTATCATCATCTTCATTGGCTGAAAAGGGATTATTATTCTTTCGCCGACTATGAGAGGTCATAGCAGCATAATCCTGGGCTGATATAATGTCTACATGCAGAAGAGCAGAATCTATCCAGCTCAGATTACTAGGCAACAAAGTCTAGTAATATATTGGGAAATATGTAACAATTTTATAACTGATCTGATTTATCTGATACTGGTCTTATCAAAATAAATTAAAACCATAATAAATTGCTCAGAATGTTATGCCAAAACTTCAAATTGCAACACACCTGCACTTGAATCCTGTAAGATCTCAGCAAATAGACGTGGAAGTGCCATTAGCGAAGAGAAACTAGAACGACCTGCTCCTTCAAGGTACTGCCCATTTTTAACTGAGGACTGTGCGGCAACTGACTGCAGTGATAGGGAACTCCCAAAACTCTTGTGGATAGGATCCCTCATGTTGAATGAAGAAACTGACGAACTTTCATCCCTGGAACTTTCATAGCCATCCTCAGCTCCGTCAGACAGATCATTCGCTCGGACCTGCATAGTAGAAAAGATAAAAACCCATTGGTATAAACAAACATATCCAACAATGTGATCTCTTAACAAATAGGGCCATATGCATCTTAGTATATACAGTATACCCAGTCAGAGTCACTGTCTATCTCTTTCCAGTATAAATCCATTTGGATGGTTACCGATGGGACGATACCTGATCCAACAAAGAATCCATGTGCATTAAAGAACTGAGTTCAGCAAGAAAAAGAAAGCATTTCATGTGAATAGCTTGTAAAGGATGCCAAACGTGACTACGCACAAAACTAAAGTTCTTGCTGACATTAATTTCTGATTTACCTTCACTCCAGATGTCATCTGTTAGTATTCCGTTCAACTTCTGGGTAACCCATATTTGCAATGGAATCCGAGCCTCCTGTTTACAATCATAAGAAAGCTACGTTGTTGGCTAGAGAAACAATTGATGAGATTCCAAGTTGGATAAATGCTTTCTTTAACTAAAGGTGTCAGAAACTAATATTATGAGTCAAAATGTCAGTGAAAATGGATGAACAGTATGTGATACATTTTTTAAAGATAGAAAAAGACAAAAAACAAAGAAAGTGGTTCGTATGATTTACACCTGGAGCATATCAAAAAGGTTGGCGAGATTGCATTATAAAAAGACACTTAATAGAAGGGGAACTTCTTCATGGAGCAGGCATATCATGTAAATTGTAAACATATGTCCAGCATAAGATGACTAAAGGGTCATCCAAAAACAATGAAGAGTGCAACCTAAGTTTTTTATTTTATAATGTGTTTGAAATCGTTAAAAGCATGTGAAAGGAGACATAATAAGAGCTGAAGAAAAACTAGATCAGACTACTATTTTACGAATACTCTCTCGGTATTTAGAGGAACTCATGGATCTAGCAAGGCATCTAGAAGAATTATACTAGAATAAAGGGACTAACCAATTCATTGAAATCTTTTATGGATTCACGACGAAAGTTTTCACTCTCCAAAGTCAACCATTTCCCAGATAGCATGCTTCTTACATGGTAGAGATAACGAATAGTAGCACCTTTGTATGATGGGGGTAATACAGAAGGCAATGATGCTCGCACTACGTCTGCATAATATATGGGCCGTAAAAAGGTGTGCAGTAGCAACAGTCGATGACGGTGAGGCTTACAGTCCAGAAAACTTATGAACTTTAACTCTTTCAAAACAAAGCCAACAAAGCTGACCCACTTAAGAATTAAGACCATAAAATACCGGAATTTAGTGACAAGGAAAATACATGCAATATTTATTTTATAAAAACAAATATCTTTCATCAACATCAGGCATACTTACTATTCAGTAAACCTTGTTTCGCATTGAAGTGACTACAATATTTTTATTATTTTTTAAACTGGGCAGAGCCAGCAAACTTATTAGACAGTTCTGTTTGGTTGGTCCCCTTTAATCTCTATTTCTAAGGCTATTTTAAATTGAAGATTTCCAGGAAATATTTTTAAATTGTAAAATGTCTGGCATGGTTGAGGAACGAATTGATGAAAACATGTCATAGCTTATGCATTTGCCTAGCGCTGCTATAGGAAAGATGACTCACAAAATGTACTTGCTTTTAGAAATATCTATTATGCGACATGTAATTTTGAAGGACCAAATTCTTCAAAATGCGTCCTGACTTGACTGGATCATATAAGATAATTTGCAAATAGACAGACATAGGCAAGTAGAAGAAAATGTATTTTCTTACATGTTTTCGTAGCTCCAGAAGAAATAATCTGATTTGATACCAAGGATGGAGCTGAACCATCCATGAACAGGTGCTCACCTGCAAGATTTGCAGCACCAAGAAGAATAAAAGTGAGTGAACCAAAAAATCAGTTTCTTGCCACAGTCATGTATAAACTGCAAAGTTGCTATTTTCTTGCTTTGAAATTGGTGTTAGACCCTTATCTTAGATTCTATACCATCCCTTCAAAATAATCAGTATGCATTGTATGAGGAATTACTGAGTATTACACCGTATACGAAAGATTCAAGTCAAGCATTCACGAAACATTATCTTAAAATGAAATTCAGCTTCCCTGTAGCTTACAAATTTCCACAAGCACGTAGCATCTCTTAAATTCCAATCTCACACTAAGAGGCCTATCAAGATAACCTATCACTACCACAACAATTCAATAAAATGCAAAATCACAGAGAAAAAAGCATATGAAACCTCGACGCTGCTTGGAACCAGACAATGACTTGTGCGTAGTGAACCACTGGACATCAAGCTTCTGGATCCCTTTCAACTCAAAACCAAGGCGTTCAACAAGAAGAGAAGATCCATCAGACGACTGATTACTAATCTCGATAGTGACCTCAACAGTCTCACCAGGCCTGTACACGTCCTTATCCGTTTTCAAAATTAGAGATGGAAGTAAATCGGTATCGTTAACGTCGTCGATCTTGCGAGACTCTCTGAATCCGAAAAATGAGAAATTCCGAGTAACCTCCGGAAGCGGCATTCTCTTATCTACAGATCAGTGCTGGTTTCATGAACAGCGAGCGAGCGATTGGTTGGATTCGGAATCTCAAGTCTGCCGCTGTGATCTGATTCAGTTTCAATGCGTTGGGATTTCGATCAACTTACCTCTGAGTCATTTGTGGTGTGTTTTGTCTGATGTAGTTGACCCGGGTTTCAAATCGGGTTCGAATCGACCCGTTGTGTCAAGTGCCGGATCCCGTACAGCCTACAGCCATATACAGCCAATATTCAAAATTTGAATTTTAAATTATAAACTTAAAACGACGTAGTTTAACTTGAAGTAATTTAAAACGACGTAGTTTTTCTAAAACCCAATTTCAAAATTAATGAACCCTTTACAAAACGACGCAGTTTTGATTGATAGTGTTTAAAACTACGTCGTTTTAAGTTTGGCTGCAAAATGCTGTAGGCAGCATGGGATCCTAATCCGTGCTTGTACATTTGTATGAAGGTTTGATTTTTATTTAGGTTATTATAAAAATCACTTTCACAAGAGTGTAACCATTCTAATAACGTTAAATTTATTGTTATAACTCAATGTAACAATTATACACGAGGATATCAATTTAAAAGTAAAGTCGGAAAGTCATGTAATCATTACGTAATAGAAATACGTTTGTCGAATTCTTTTGCGAGATAAAAGATAGGGTTTTTGTCGAAAACCACCCTTCCAATACGGCAATTTGAGACAAACCATCCCTCCAACTTTTAAAAAAAAATAACCACCTCTTAATTGTAATGGTACTCATTCATGACACCCCTTGCACTGTTCCGGCGTTAACTATCGTTAAACTCACCGTTGACTCATCTTAATTTTAATTAAATGTCAAATAAATTTTAATTTAATTAATTAATTACTAATCTAATCACATCATTCATATAAATAAAACTGCATATTATATTATTAAATAAAAAATATAAATAAAATAAACTAAGCTAAATTTTTTATAATAATATAAAATAAATAATTTAATATCAATCAAAATTTATATTAATTAATAAGTTTCAAATTGTGGTATGGTTCGGTTATGGTCCGAAATTATGACAATTATAATTATTATATATATATATATAACAACAAATTATATTATTAAATAAAACAAAAAATATTAATAAATTAAATAAACTAAGCTAAAAATATTACAGTGATAAAAAATAAAATAATTTAGCATCAACCAAATTTTAATTAATTCATAAGTTTAAATTTAAATTATAAAAAAGGACCCAAAAATTATAAGAGTAATCATAATTATATGTGAATAAAAAAATAAATTATAATGTCACTAAAAATATTACTATATAAAAATTAATTAAACTAAACAAAAAATGTTTATATAAATATATAAATAAAATATAATTCGGAATATAATGTTAATAAGATTTTAAAATTTATAATTATAAAAACTGATTTGGCCACATTCCCAACTATATACAAATAATAATTATTTTAAAATTTTTAGTTGAATATAAACATGTAATTATAAAAATTAAAATATAATATTGCACGGTTCTGCTTTTTAGAAATTATCTTTTAGATGGATGATGTGATTAGATTAGTAATTAATTAATTTAATTAAGATTTATTTGAAATTTAATTAAAATTCAGATGAGTCAACGGCGGGTTTAATGATAGTCAACGCCGGAACAGTGCAAGGGGTGTCATGATTGAGTACCGTTACAATTAAGGGGTGGTTATTTTAAAAAAAAAGTTGGAGGGGTGGTTTGTCTCAAATTGCCCTATTGGAAGGGTGGTTTTCGGCAAAAACCCCTAAAAGATAATTTCTGTCTCAAAATAAAGAAACTCCAAAACTCTAACCTCAGCCCACCTCGCTGCCACTGTCTTGATCAATCGATCCTCTCTTGCTCCAAAATCTTTTGATTACTTAATGATGTAACGTAGAAAAATAAGTTTACTAGCCGAACAATTAGCCTTTTACCAAACAATCTTTATTTCTTTTGCTCTTTTAGCCGTCTCTCCTGACAAATTCCTACACCCCCCAAAAAAGGAAATACAGTAAAGTCATCCGCACAAAGATCTCTACAATCGTCTCACGCATATGCTAAAATATCTGCTGGCTTCTATCCTCCATCAAGAATGCCCACCACTTCTAAAAAATAAATAACACATCTCTTAGAACATTATGTCATCTAACTCCCCACCGGAACAATGTGAATCATCATCACTAGTCTCGAAAGTATGTAACTCCGCAGATGCCGTACAAGCTTGAGAATTATAAACTCATTGTGTTCGGTACTGTACTTGATAGCTAGACGATACGCCGCTTTTAATTCTAGTAATGTAATAATGCATAAAATCACTTTAAAATCACAACAATTACTAATTAATTACATTCCGTTAACGATGTTCAGTGATTATAAAATATCATTATCATAATATAATATTGCATAGAGCCACTTTTATAAACACAATCGTTAATAAATAAATACATCAAAACTATCGATGCCATGCATCGCCAACATGAATAATTATAGAGGTGATCCCGTATATTTTTATCGCATATGTGATGCATAATAAAAGAAATAATATTATTATAATAGAAATTAATATAAATATATAATTAAGGGATTGCTTGACAAAAGATAAGTGACGCAGTTCTAATGAAATATTTAGTTAATGCAATATTGTATTATAAGAATAATTTTCAATAATTACCTTATTATTAAGATGCTTTCTGTGATTTTATCTTTTTTATCGAACATATCAAATTATACTACTTTGATCTTACCCCAAATCTAATAAAGACTTCACGATGAGCAAAAAATAAGTCTGTATAGTCTAAATAACTCACCTTATAATTAGAAATATTTCTCTTTTATGTCGTCTTAGTTGCCTCCTCAATCTTCGGCTCCACCACAATAGGATAGACAATAGACACATTCACAAAAAAATCCTTAATAGCCTCCCACACGCAAGTACTAAAATATTTGCTAGTCTCTCCCCTATCGAGAAGGCTAGCCACCTTGAATTTAGACCTCAAATGAGGCTCTCCGAGAAAGGTGAATAATACATCTCGCACTGCGTTATTTTTCGTAGTCCTCCTCCCACCATTTGAATAATAAGAATCATGATCACAAAATGGATAAAATTTAAAAATATGCAACCAAATATGTTATACAAGCTCGAGAACCATGAATAAGTTGTGTCCGATATGGTACTTAAGAGCTTAACTACACGTCCTCAGTTTTATACGACTTCTAGAGAAAGGGATAAGTATTGTTGTAGCCCAAATACACATTCTCAAAGAAGAAACCACATGCACTTGAATATTGATGTAGATTCATCCCGACACGTTGATCTCTTCCCTCTTTGTGATCAAACAGTGAGACACCACTGTGGTCTAGCCTTCGACCACATCTTCTCCAATCCAATTAAATAGGTATGACAAAATCTCAAATTCTACTCATCAAGAGCGTGTCTACACTTTGACAAAGAATTCGGAAGCCTCTCCTATAAACTCCCACCTGCACCAAGGATGTCATTGTTGCTAAGAGAGCCACATCGCTCCCTACCAGAATAGCCCATTAATTAAATTTTAGGAGCAATTCCACCAATCTTCTTTGCTAAAATATGAAACATTTGTTTCAAATATACACCAAACTATGATGCACAACAGCTTCAAAAAATGAATAGACCTCTAAATGGATTTGAGCGATGAACTCCTTAAAATGTACTTTATCCGCATGCCTAGGCAAGCCCGCAAAAGTAATAACTCTAACTGCAAATTATCTAAATTAAAAACCTCACCTACAATGATTAGAATATCACAAATAAGAATAAAACCCTGCAATTTGAATATACCCACTTAAATTTTTCCCATCTCTTATGAATTTTCACATCCCACTTGAAATATTCGTTTCCTGCGTGAAACTTTCAGATCTTATATTCAATGTTAGTATCCATGTTAAGTACCAACGTATACAAGTAATGAAGTTAACATGATAAAATGATAAAATTTCTTTTTACACCAATATATATTTATCTTAAATAAATAGTATAGAAAAAGTTAAACTTATTGCATGTCTTCATCCAACATATACTTGAATTTTCAACTATGATGAGAAACATACTTTGAATACTCAAAAATCAAACATAAATATACAATTCAAGAAAACAAACAATGACGTCACAAAGAAATTGGATCCTAAAACCATAAGTGGACTTTTATTGGATATCCAATTTTTTTTAAAGAGTTTAGGTTTTTTGTCCAAACCATAGTACTTGAATATTAGAAGTCTTGGTACATCATTTGGATTTAAGGTAAACAGTATTAACCAATTTATATATATATATGAATGTTAGTGGAAGCACGTTTATAATTTTAACTTTTATGTGTCTGTGGTAGTATACTTGCTACTAATGATCTTGGTTTATTACAAGAAACCAATAAATTTTTCACTTCTAATTTTGATATGTAAGAAATGGGTGAGGCATCAACTGTGACTGGAATATAAATATTTGAAACAGATCTCAAAGATTGTTAGGACTGTCAATATATATATCGATAAAAATTTGTAGAGATCTCTAATAGAGAGATATTTTGCAACTTTATTTTCAATTCAGAAGGGAGACAAGTACAATCTTATGCAATGTCCTAAAAATAAAATGGATCGGAAAGAAATGATCTTTTATAAATAAGATATTGAGAGTTTGATGTATGCCTAAACACGTACCCTACTAGACATCGCTTATGAGAGATCAGACTATCTCAAAGTAATAAGATATGCAAAAACAGTTTGTGGTTCCCTCATCTACTATGAGAGCTGAATTTATAGTGTTTTTATGGCCACATATCAAGAATCATGATTGCGTAACTATATTTCATGACTTGGATTAGTCGACATTATTGATAAGTTGTTGACAACTTATTGTGATAATGTTGTAGCATTGTTTTTGCAAAGAACAAGTACACAAATGGAGCACAAAAACTTGAAATATCTTGTCGTTAAGGAAGACGTTCCAAAATGAAAATATCAGTTGAATATAACAGTACTAGTTTAATGGTTGCAAACTCATTAACCAAAGGGTTGGTACCAACGACATTTACCTAGCAATAGCATGTCAAAAGGATGAGCTCAACTAATGGTCGCAAAACAATTGATATGATATGAGCTCCACTAATTTTTTAAGATTACGTATCTTTAATATTTTGAAAAGTGAATACATAAATGCTTACAAGTTTTGGCTAAATGATATTATTTGGACCATTTGATGAATCTTGTGATGAATTATGTTAAGTTTGAAAATATGAAAGCGATACATGAAAGGGATTACGTAGAAAAAATTACGTATTACCGTGATGATTTAATTAATGTCTTGATTGTATAAATTTAAGTGTGAATCAATATTAAAATTGAGTTATCTTATCTTGCGCACATTATGAATTATTATTATTATTATTATTGATTTTATGCTTTCCGGGTCAAGTGGAAGATTGTAAGATTAATTTTATTACACTAGTACAGATTGTATTTTCAACAGCGCTTGTTTTTGATATTTAACAGCGCTTCATGAAGCGCTGTTGAAACGAGTGCTGTTGTAAATCACATATTTATAACAGCGCTTTTTTTAAACAAGCGCTGTTGTTTATAAACATTTTTAACAGCGCGTATTAAAAAATAAGCGCTGTTAAATATTCATGTAAACAACAGCGCTTGTTTAAAAAAAGCGCTGTTATAAAGTCACTGATTTATTACAGCACTATTTTCAACAGCGCTTCAAGAAGCGCTGTAAAAGAAATAAAGAGCGCTGTTATTTTATTCCTTTTTTACAGCGTTTAAATATAAAGCGCTGTTAAATATAATCAATCACGACCAGGCGTAAAACCAAAAACGTAGTCGTTTAATTAAATAATTACACAGCGTTTTTATTTAAGCGCTGTAAAATAGTTATTAGTTTTTTAATTTGAAAATTAAATAATTCGAATATAAAATATTACAGCGTTTATAAAAGAGCGCTGTAAAAACTTTTGACATTTAACAGCGCTCTTACATAAAGAGCGCTTTAAAATCTTTACATTTTTTACAGCGCTCTATATGTAAGAGCGCTGTTAAATGATAAAATTTTACAGCGTTTTTATTAATTAAGCGCTGTTAAATATGAGATTTGAATTATAAAAAAAATTATAATTAAGCGCATTAAGATTTATTTTAGTTACGGAGATTTGAGAAGACAGTTTTGGAAAGTTCATAATATTAATAACTGCTATAAATGGAATCAGTTTTGATTATAATTTTCTTTATTTTTTATTTAAATCGTACTTTTACAATGAAATGGAAACTCAATTTAACATTGTCATTTACAATCATTAGCAAGTAAATAATGGAACAAAACTATGGCCTTTGTATTGAATTTTTCTCATTGCTCGTGTTGAATTAACCTCATTGCTCGTCTTGAATTGGCTCATCGTTCTCGACATATATCATACAACAAATCTACAAAAAAGTTTAACGAAAAATATAAAACACAAAAGTGTAACAAAAATAAGAGTTGAATTCCTTACTTGAAACGGGAAGTTTATGCGCAACAAAGCTAATTTGGTCTGTAAATTAAAACATCCGACAAGAACAAAAGTAAGTTTGAAAGAAAATTTCAATGTAAATTTTGTTGTACATTTGGATATATATAGAAAGCCTATAGCGGGAAAATTGTGCGGGTGACTAAAAATTCTGAATTTTTAATATTGAATACGGACCGTTAGATTCATTTAAACAACGATTGGGATTATAATCTGGGCGAAACTGTTTCGACCAATCAGGTAATTTAACATATTCAACAGCGCTTAAAATATAAAAGCGCTGTAAAATATAAATAAATATTTTTTAATTAAGGAAATCGAATTACTGATACGTTTATTACAGCGCTTATAAGTAAAAAGCGCTGTAGTAAATCATTTACAACAGCGCTTTTCCTTATAGGCGCTGTTAAAAATAGTTTTTATTTGTTTTGTTTTTTCTTTAGAATTCATTTATTATTTTGAAACAAATTTTGTTGGAAATTTGATAAATGAAGCTAATAACTCATTTACTTTAAAAAAAAACATTTGCATTTCTGTAGTGTTTTTATTAGTGAAAAGTTTAGTTGATCAAAATGTACAATGTTCAACTTAGTTCCTAGTAAAGAGACAATGTACAAATCTTCAAATACCAATTATTTCAAATGCTTATTAATGTTCTCATGATATTTTAATAAAAAGAATGTTAGTAATTGAGTTTTTATATTCTTAAAATAACAAAAACCAAAAAATATATTACCTGATTTTTAAAACTTGAAAATACTGAAAATATATCATTTACAGCGCTTTTATGAAGAATAAGCGCTGTAATATACTTTTTACAGCGTTTATTTTATTTTAAACGCTGTAAAAACAATATATTTTATTATTATTTTAAATTTATATTACAGCGCTTATTAAATTAAGCGCTGTTATAATTAGGGTTTGGATTGAGGCTTAGGGTTCGGGGTTTAGGGTTTAGAACCCTAATTACAACAGCGCTTTTAATGAAAGGCGCTGTGATAAATTTTTATTTACAGCGCTCTTTATTATAAGCGCTGTTAATTGTTAAATTTTTTTTTTCGATAGCGTTAATTGTTAAATGTTGAACACGCTAAATATATTTTATTAGACATGATTTATACCAAAGCGCTTCTTTACTAAAGCGCTGTAATATGTTTAAACATAGAGCAGTATTTTTATTATATATATATTTAAAAATTACAATAAACAAACTTTCATCATTGATAATTACTTAAATTACAATAAACACAAGCTCTATTAAAACATCGTCTAATAAATTTTGAATCTTCACAATCCATATTATCTCGCGCGAATACCAGCTGCATGAAAAAATTAAACATAAGGACAATTTACACGATAAAACAAATAAAATAATTTAAAATTTAAAAAGTAAGAATTTTCAACACATTAATTACCTGCTTAATTCCAAATCATAAAAAAAGTTTGATTAAATCATCCCTTTATATAGCGTGCTCATCACTAAAATCCTGTATAAAAACACCAAGCAAAATAAGTAAATGATGTATAAATCTAAACATAACTTCACAAATATATTAATGTTTTGAAAAATAATATTCGGAATTCTTACATTGTTTTTCAATCCATATGCCTTCATTGTGATCATCCCTTCTCTGTTGAAATTCACCAACGTCTTCGAAATTGTTTGGAATGGTGCTACAAACCGCTGCACTATCATCAGAGTAATCATTTGTATCCATACCATCTTCGAAGAAAATATGTTGTTTTCCATGAACGACAATATATTTATGTTCATTTGTGGGATCCTTGACGTAAAATACTTGTTTAGCTTGCTCAGCCATGATGAAAGGCTCGTCTTTGTATCCTTCTCTACGAAAGTCAACAAATGTCATGCCAAATTCATCAATACGAACATTCGAACTATGCACCCATTTGCACTTGAAAACAGGTATCCGAACTTCTACGTAGTCTATTTCCCATATGTCTTCAATAACACCATAATAATTCACACCGGTATTTACAGGGTTCTTATCTTTGGCACTAGACACATGAATTGTATCGGCAACAACTGTCACGCCACTATTCTGAACTGAACTTCTTTCATCCTGATCTTTTGTGTAAAAGGAATAACCATTTAAATCATACCCTCTATAAGAATGAACGGCGCAACTAGGCCCAACACCAAGAGACTTCACAAAATCAAGCACATTTGAACTTAAAACGTCGTCTTTCAACCAAGAAGCAAACTCTTCTGAATGCTTTTTTTGGATCAACTTTTCAGATTTTCCCTGATTAGATGACCTTATCAATTGCAAATGACGTTCTACAAAGGGCTCGATCTCATCAACCTGCCGTAACACATAAAAATGAGCGTCATGCAACTCTGATCGAGGAACAACTTTAACTTGAAATCCAATTGTTCCTTTCCCCTGAAGACGATCAAAGTGTCGCGGCTTTGGAATCCCAACAGACTCAATATTGCCCAAATAATGTGAGCAAAACTCAATTGCTTCCTCGGCAACGTATCCCTCAACCATAGAACCTTCAGGTCGATGTCTATTTCTCACATAACCTTTTAAGGTCTTCATGTACCTTTCGAAAGGATACATCCATCTCATATGGACCGGTCCAAGAAATTTTATCTCCCGTACTAAATGAATAGTCAAATGAACCATAATGTCAAAAAATGAGGGAGGAAAATACATCTCAAGCTGACAGATAGTAACAACAATTTGATTTTGGAGTTCGTCTAAGTCAAGCGGGTCAACTGTCTTAGAACACAATGAGCTGAAAACAACACACAATCTTGTAATAGTAGATCTCACGTTCTCAGGCAATATCCCACGAATTGCGATAGGCAATAGCTGTTGCATCAATGTATGACAATCATGAGATTTTAAACCAACAAGACGCATGTCTTTCATGGAAACCAGACTTGAAATATTCGACGAGAAACCCGAAGGAACTTTAACACCCTTCAAACTGGAACAAAAACTAATTTTTTCAGTTTTAGATAAAGTCGTACACGCAGGTGGTAGATAGGTTCTTTGTCCTCTTTGTTCGGGAGCTAACTCCTTACGAATGTTCATTTCAAGCATGTCCAATCTAGCCTTCACACCGTCCTTTGACTTTCCAGGAATGTTAAGAATGGTACCGATAAGACTATCACAAATATTTTTCTCCACATGCATAACGTCAATACAATGTCTAACAGTAAGGGTATACCAGTATGGGAGATCAAAAAATATAGATCGCTTTTTCCACAAACCATCAACAGTATTACGTTCTCGTTTTCCCAAAACATTAGGAACTTCCCAAATAGTATCAAGTATTTCCTTGCCAGAAGCTGATTTCGGTTCATTTTAAACTCAACTTTCCATTAAACGAAGCTTTCTTTCGACGGTAGGAATGATTGGTCGGAAGGAAACGTCTGTGTCCCATGTATACAATCTTGCGACAGTTTTTAAGATGTTGAGAATGTGTGTTCTCTCCACATATTGGGCATGCTTTGTATCCTTTGATCTTATACCCGGACAAGTTACCGTATGCAGGAAAATCATTGACTGTGCAAAATAACATCGCTCGCATATCAAAAAACTCGTCTCTAGATACATCATAAGTAGGGACACCCTTGTCCCACAAAAGAATTAGATCATCTATCAATGGCTGTAAATAAACATCAATGTTATTCCCCGGCTGCCGAGGCCCAGAAATCAATAATGAGAGCATCATATATCTGCGTTTCATGCACAACCAAGGTGGAAGATTATAAATAACCAATATGACTGGCCATGTACTATGCTGACTACTAAGATTTCCAAACGGATTCACTCCATCAGTGCACAACCTAAACGCAAGTTTCTTGGATCGCCTCCAAATTCAGGAAATGTTTCGTCAAAAGTCTTCCACTGAACTGAATCAGCCGGGTGACGCATCATATAATCCTCAACACGCTTTTCAGCATGCCATCGCAAATTAGTAGCGTCGTCTGAGATTGAGAAGAGCCTCTGAAATCTAGGAATTGGAGGTAAATACCACAACACTTTAGACGGTGCGCCTTTTGAACTGATACTGGGTGCTTTGTTCGGTTTATATCTTGAAGAGTTACAAACTGGACATTCAGTTAGATCTTTATACCGACCTCGATACAAAATACAATCGTTTGGACATGCATGAATTTTTGAGTATTCGATTCCCATAGGACACATTACCCTCTTCGCATCATAAGTACGAGTAGGTAATGTGTTCGGATCAGGAAGCATTTCTGAGACCAATGTTAATAACTCTGTAAAACTCTTATCACTCCATCCATTCTTTGCTTTCAGATTAAACAACTTTAACACTGCTGAAAGTTTTGTAAATTTTGTGCAACCATCGTATAAAGGCGTCTCAGAATCAGATTTAAGTTTTTCAATGACAGAAGACCCGACGTTCATCTCTTTCTCAATGTTATTCACCATTCCAATTAAATCATCATCCTCCCAATCCATATTTTCACCATTAAATTGATGTTGTTCCATTGGGGTGGAGAGTTAGCTGTTCAATTCACCGTGTAAATGCCAAACTTTGTACTTTGGATCAATCCCCTTTAACAACAAATGCTTGTGAAGATCTCCGACTTTTATTTTCTTGTTATTCCAACAATCAGTGCATGGACAAAACACATATTCAGTGTCATTCCGGTCTGCAAAATCCTTAGCAAACTGACAGAACCCTCTTATTCCTTCTTCATAACCACAGACAAACGATTTAAACACATCCAACTTCGATCCATTATGACTAACAAGGTTGAGAATAATCGGAATTGAAATACCTAGAATAAAATAAGCAAGACATGCAAGACGATTAAATTATAGATAAGCATAAGCGCATCTAAATAAAAAATTCAAACAAACTTACATTTAACACAATATTACAAACAAGACTGAAAAGGATGACTTACCGGGTTGAGATTAATTTATGCAAGGTAGAGACGACTTGTGAGTGCGGAAACAAAAAAGCGAAGTAGGGTAAAACTTAAAAAAGTAGATCTGATACATTTTTAACAGCGCTTGTTTAACTAAGAGCGCTGTAATATATTTATATTTAACAGCGCTTCTTGAAAAAAAGCGCTGTATAAATAAAAAAAAATTCAATCGGAGTAACATTTTTCACAGCGCTTCTTTAATTAAGAGCGCTGTATAAACTAAAAAATTCAATCGGAGAACCATTATTTACAGCGCTTTTCTTTTTAAGCGCTGTTAAAAACCAATTTATCACAGCGCTTTTATAAATAAGCGCTGTTGTAAATTTGTAATTTTTTTGCTGGTTTGAGTTTGTTATTCAGTAAACCAAACCTGCAAAAAACTGATCATTGTTTACTTCACAATTCCACAATCTCAGGTTTCATAGATCAGCATTCACATTTGCATTCACATATCAAAAATAAACATCAGTTCCCAACTCATTCAGTTTACAAAGATCAACACATTTCATTTAAACATTTAGTTTTACATCACCAGCATATACACAACATATCACTAGTTTCTAAACAAAAGATCATTATCCACAACATTCAGGATCTATAGCTTGCGCATCTTGTTAAACCTATACAAAAAAATTACGCTAGTTAGAAAACTCGAACAACATTAATTAAAACAGTAGTAGTGTATAATTATATAAATTACCTCATCCATTCCATTGATATTCTTGAACGGGACAATCAAGCATGTAATAAGTGAATTCGTCCCTTACTTCGTTCATGACATAAGACGGGTAACTTTCCCGTCCATTTGGAAACACCTATTTTCAAATCAAAACACATTTTATATAAATGTAAATTGTGTATATTTTTTAAAAGACAACGAAAAAGATGAAACTTACATCAATTAAATTATCATGAAGTTGTCCATTATTTTCTTGGACATACTTAATGATATCTCGAACATATCTTATGCAATAATAACCACATAAGATCGTTTTCTCTGGTTGTCGTGGACACTACAAACGTAAAAACACATGATGTTAGTATATTTTATCCCAACTGTAAATGTAAAAATATGCTAGAAATTAAATTAATTACCTCGACTGTTATCCATGTAGTCGATCTAGATTGTGAAGACGATCCATTTATAATTTGAAAGTTTTGAAAACTCCTAGATTTCAAAACACAAAAAATATTTACTGACATTTTGAAGTATAAACATTAAAATGAAAACAAATAATTTAATATTTTATACTTACTTTTCAATTAATCTCCGAACATCTGATCGAACCATGCCAGCCATTGGATCTAGCCAATATACCAGATTTTGTCTTGGAAAAAGCACACACAACATCCAATGACTCCTTCAAGAATGTTATTTAAAACAAGTTAAGTTAAATCATAAAAGTAGCTAAAAACTATCGAATACAAAATTTAGTTGAATACTTACTCATGTGGATCACAATAAGGTAGAAAATAGCAAAAGAAGGACGAGCTATCAGGCATTGTCAACCGAGACGTCAAAACAGAAACTCTTGAGTTAATGTCTCGAATGCTGGTCGTGGACGACGGTCTAATAAACCCAAATTTGAATCCGAAGCGTCCAAACTCATTGTAAAGATAACTGAAACGATTTAAATTAGAAATAGTACTGAAATTCAAATAATTTCAGATAATATTGCATGATGAATTAAAGTAATACCTCATACACAACTCAAGCGCCGTATCTCCAATCTTTTCCAGCTTTAGAACTTCAACAATATCTTCCTTATACAAGTGAGCCCATACATCATCACCATAGACATCACTTGGTATACGGATAGATAGTGCGACTTCTAGCTGATTTGCACGTTGATAAAGCATCTGACAATGTGCTCCCAAGTGTGCAAACTGAGGTTCATGAATCCTTGATTGCATAAATCCATATTTATAATCATTGTATGCCTGAAAACAAAGTATGACGATTGTAAATCAAGGATTAAAGGTATAATTTATATTATTAAAGATAAATAAAGTAAATGTATTGAAGTACCTTGCTGTTAACTTCAACCAATGACTTAGGCCATGGTACAGTTGCATTCACCGCATCCCTTACAGTGTTAAACTCCGCCAAAGGATGCGGGATCGGCTGGTTAGGGTCGACTGCATAATGCAATGATGCCTTCACTTCATTATCATCAATCAGCCTGTACTGCACGATTCTCCCAGGCAATACAAGACCATATGCAACCATGGTTCGAGAGCCATCATCAATGTAGAAAGCACATTTTAAACCCGTCTACATCAAGTAAATAAAAGTATATATCAGTTATAAAAATATTTTGTATTTTATCTAATTTAATAAGTTTAATATACCTCAGGGATTGTGGAGAAAATATCATCTACAGGCGATGGGATGGGCTGCTGAGATGAGCTACTGTCGACTACCCTAAATTGTTGCACGACATTTGTGCTACCTTTCGTAGAAGTCGAACCTTTGGGAAACACTTTTTTCCAGCCCACCGCCATCCCGACCCCTCGAGTACGTCCTGGATACTCAGGTTTTCCAATCGCCTGAGTAAGAATATCATTCCGCCCTTGTGAGACGAAATGTCCAGCAGACGCCTCCTCCTCTGCCTCAGCCTACAGAAAGATAAATAAATATTATTTCAAGAACTATTCTTCTAAAATATCAACCATGTAATTAAATAGACTAAAGAAGACTTACAATTTTTGCAGCAATAATTTCTGCTGTCTCGTTCACATAACCACCAGATTTTGTTTGGTGGGCTCTCTTCCACACTTCGTGTCTCTCAACTGTAATGCTTCCTATATCAGATTGATCGTACAATCCAGTAGCCTGAAGCGCATCAGCTTTCTCCTTTATCAGGAGTTCTTCAGCACGGCTATATCCGCCGCGAGAAGTAGCATGATGATATTTGTTGAGGCGCGCTCTTTCGGCAGCCCTCATCCCCTCCTCCTCAAATTCTTCAGTCCTCCTCCCAGCCACAAACTCCGCCCACTGATCCGGAGTAATGAACTGATAAACAAGAGTGGGATCCTCTTCGTTCTTCTTACCCTTGATGTACTCTTTGGTAAGAAATGTCTTGAAATTTTTCCAAGAAATTCCAGCTTGTCTCATCTCATGAGTCCTGTGTTCATCCGACACATTGAATTTTGCCTGTACAAACAAGTAAAAAAACAAATCATTTCAAACATATTGCATATAATCAAAATATAAATTGATATGTAAAATAACATTAATACAAGATCAGTTCAAACATAATATAAAAGAATTAAAATAACATGTTTAATTACCTTCATATCGCTCCAGACAAGGTTCTTCAACTCTGCAGGCACGTGCCTCCAATTTGAATAAGTAATTGGAACACGTGTTCTTGCTGCCAAACATAGCGCACTTCTCCATATTGATTTATTCGGACCCGTTGGAACTCCTGCGCTGTTAAACTCAATAGTGCATTGAGTATTAGATGTACTCCTCTCCTTACAAAATTTAGTTAAATATGTGGGCCCCCTCTTGCCTCTCCTGGATGGCGCGGAACACTCTCCCGCGTTATCACTGTTATCATTTGTGTTTTGCAAATTCTCCATTTCTACATATTTAACAAATTTATTCATGATCAAACACAAAATCACAGTATAGAAGTAGATTAATACAACTAAAAACAAATTACACAAACATTAAAACGGAGATGAGAAGAGGATTACCGTTCGTTTAGGGTACGGAGCTAAGTTTGGAAGACGGCCTTGAAGTGAACGGAGTTAAAATGGAAAAGCCGAGTCGGAGCTAAAATGACTTAAGGGTTGGAAAAGCCAAGTCGGAAATTCGGAGCTAGGTCGGAAGAGATTTACGACGGCCGGTAAAGCGGGATGTGAGAGTGAGTAAAACTTTGAAGATGCGAAATTACTAGGGTTAAAACAATTTATAACAGCGCTTCTTTTTAAAAGGGCTGTAGTAAATGTGTTTACAACAGCGCTTATCCGGAGAAGCGCTGTTGAAAACATATTTACTACAGCGCTTTTATAAAGAAGCGCTGTTATAAATAACCAACATCGCTACTCATTAAATGCCCCGTTTTTATTTGTATTTTTAACAGCGCTTTTCCAAATAAGCGCTGTTGTAAATTGTGTATAATACAGCGCTTTATTAGATAAGCGCTGTTGTAAATAACTACCATCGCTACTCATTAAACGCCCCGTTTTATTTGTATTTTTAACAGCGCTTTCCTAAAGAAGCGCTGTTGTAAATCGTATTTAATACAGCGCTTTATTAGGAAAGCGCTGTGGTAAATTTTATACAGCGTTTTCTTTTTAAGCGCTGTGTTAAATATATTTATTACAGCGCTTTCTTTATAAAGCGCTGTTAATCATCTAATTTTTTCTACAGCGCTTATTAACAAGCGCTGTAGAAAATACAATCTGTACTAGTGTTAATCTGATTTTATGACTGAAGTATGAGAGAAGTTACTTCAGAAATTTTTTTATTTGATACCAAAATATTATGAGAATAGATCAAATGAAAAGTGGCAGTTTGGTTGTAAAATGCAAACAAATCTTGACCACCCATTTAATTACATCCGACGGTTAGAATATAATTTTATTAATTAATATATTAAATGACAAAAGGGCAATAATGGAAACAGACATTAGAATATATTTACAAATATTTTAATTAAATTCAATCCCTTATTTTAAGCAACCAACGTTTATTTTTTTGATATGGGAAACCGACGTTCAATTTTTGTTTTGCAATCATTCAATTTTGCTTCATAGATTTTGCCAAATTCTACTAGGTTGTTTCTTCACTGAATTCCTAAACAATGGTTTCTGAATTACAGAAATAGAAAGGTTACTCGATGTGGTTGCAAAGCTAGTTTTTGTGTTAAGTTCAAGGCGTGAGGGAGTTATTGTGTGTATGACTTTGTGAAAAATCACAATCACACATTAGCTTCCGATATTGGTGGATAATTTTTATCAATTTCTAGAGGGTTGTCATACACTCAGGAGAATCTCATGGTTGACTGCTATATAGTATGATTCACAATTTGTTAGGATATAATTCATGAATCATATGATAGCAAATTATGAATCATGTTCGAGCAAATCATAACTCGAGGATTTGCACATGTTTAATGCACATTCATCCTTAGCTCATAATTTCTCCTAAAATACAAAACTACACCAAAAGCGTAATATTATACATAAAAACATACAACCAAGTATAATATAATGGACATAAAACACCATATGAATGTGCATTATCACACTTTCTTAGCTTTCATTGTATAAAGGACATAAAACACAATAAAATTACCCAATTACCAAAAGAGTTCATAATAAACAAAAAATGTGTCAAGATCTCACCTTTCTTATTGAATTAGAACCCTCAGCACTTGATCTAATCAAAATACTGAATGTAGCATAGGCAAGGTTTTAGCTTTAATGGCTTACGAATACAAATTCAAAATTCCTAGAAAAAGAGGAACATGTGACACGAGAAACACGGCGACATGAATTGCTGTCAGGATCGTAACAAACATTGGAACATAAGTCATCACCAATCAGCGGAAGGAAGACATATCAAAATTTGAACAAACAGGGGTAGTAACAAACATCCAATAATATTTGATTCCCAACAGATGTTGTAAATACATGAGTGAATAGGAAGTAAGAGATGACAATTCGGAAGGTGCGGTTTTCTGGACTTTTTTGGAGTGAATAATGCGAGGGGGTTTAAAAGGAGAGTGGAGTGGTGAAAGATGGAAGAAAACGTTGTTTTGTTTTTTGTGTGTGAATTTTTATTTTTTTATAAGTATGAAATGATGTTATAATGACAAGTAAAAGTTTTAGGACTATCATTGATTTTTCGTACGATGGTCGTACGTAATCTTGATTGTTGAGATTTAAAGTAAAATGGTTGTACCCGTGTTTTCAACAATACAATATCAAATTTAATTAAACTTAACCTTAAATATTAACTCTCGATTTATCAAAAAACCAATATTTTTGAATGAGAGTGGCTGAACTAAATGAAATTTGAATTGAAGGGTGATTTTTTAAAAAGTTGGAGCGGTTGATGTAGCGTGGGTGGACAAACAAGAACGATAGGTGTCGACAATTCGTTGATTCCGAAGAATGTTGCGAAGTTGACGTGATAGATACATCAATAACTCGTTGATTTCGCAGAATACTATTTGTTGATTTCAATAAAAATATCGAAAACTTGACATAAAAGGGAAAACCCTAATTTTGTTTATTGAATATCAAATGTTGTCTCACAAAACAATGGAAATAGGATTATATAGGAGACAACATGAGACCCTTAAACTAAATAAATCTTAATTTAGTCAAGTGTCTCAAAGCACACTTCATTGGCCGCATTAATGGTTTTGTTCAAAATGACCTATTGGAGGGTGATTTTTGGCAAAAAACCTTTTATTTGTGTTAATTATAAAAAATCACTTTCACAAGAGTATAACCATTCTAATAACGATAAATTTATTCTTATAATTCTATGTAACAATTATATATGAAGCAATCAATCAAAAGGTAAAGTCAGAAAAGTCGGATAATGTAGTTGTAATCAAAACGTAGTAGAAATACGTCCGACGAATCCTTCTGCGAGGCAAAAGATAACTTCTTTCTCAAAATAAAAAACTTGTCGGAAACTACATACCTCTGACTTCAACCCACCTCGTCGCCGTTGTCTTGATCAGTTGATCCGCTCTCGCTCCAACTAATTACTCTGTGATGTAAGGTAGAAAAATAAGTTTATTAGCTGAAAAACTAACCTTGTACCAAATAATCTTCCTTTCATCTGCTCTTCTAGCTGCCTCCACTAATGCTATTCCTACACCTCCCATAAAAGAAGACACAGTAAAGACATCCGCACAAAGATCTCTACAATCGTCCCACACATGTACTAAAATATCTGCCGGCTCCTCTCTCCCATGAATAAGGCCCACCACTTCCACTCTTGACCCCATATTAGCTTCCCTTAAAAAAGTGAATAACGCGTCTCTCACAACATTATGTCTCTTAATCCTCCCACAACTGGACAATGTGAATCATGATCACCTGCCGCGTAAGAAGTATAACCCAACATATGCTTGATTCTAGTAATGTATAAAATCACTTTATAATCAGGACAATTACTAATTAATTACATCTTTGTTAACGATGCACGATAATTATAAAATAAAATTCTCATAATATAATATTGCATAGAACTGTTATAATATGAAGAAACATAAAGAAATGATATGTAATAGAGACATGGTGTAAGGGAAGATATGGAGGATTTTCCATTGATCTTATGCAAAAGTAGTACAAGGAGATAATTACTTAATAAAGAGGCATTGAAAGTCTCAAATGCGAAAGGTCATCCAACCTAATAAAACTACATTCATAACACTCCCCCTTTGGATGACCGACATGATTTTTATTCTCCTTGTGTGAATGAACTGCCTCGTTAAAACCTGTATCTTGGAAAAACTCGATTAAGGAAAAACCAAGATGAAGGAAAAGGAGTACATCTACGATTCTCCCCCTAAAGTTGACATTTACTTGATTAGATTCTCTGTGATATGGTATGGCTAGAAAAATAATTTTAGAGTTAATTATACGGTCATCAGTAACACTAAGTTTCTGATTGAGTGTACAAAATCCTTTCTTTTGATAAACTCAACGGGATAAAAAAACAAAGGTAGGAAAAACGAGTACAATCATAACACTCCCCCTCAACTTAACGTTCATAGACGTACTTCGAATTTTAATGTAATGTTTTGCGCATTTATTAATCCTTCAGGGATTTCTTGTACAAATCTTTATATACGAATGCATACATGCATTTATTATATGCAAAAGTTGCATTATATATCTCATAATAAAGCAACTAAAATAATAGTAATTGATGCGTCATTCAACTACTGGTGAATATCTTTTATGAAATTCACTCCAAATTTATGAGTAAAATTTTGTGCAACCACTGTGACTTTGTACTATATAACTTTGTTCTATTCAATATTTGTGTGAACACCCATCCAAAGTTAACTGGTTTACACTTTGTATATTGGAGCTTCAAGTCCAAACAAACGACATTATTTTACTTAAAGTATCCAGCTCTACTAGTTACTTTGACATCGATATTCGTTTGGGATCATGATCATATTCTTAGACGTCTTTAAATGCAAAGATATAACTAGCTTTACACCGTTTCAATAATCACATACCGTGTTGGTGATAAATTAAATTGTAGTCAATATCTTTTTCATTTCCTCGTTGAAAAAATCTCTTCTGAAATTTTCCTTTGTTTATGAACTCATGTAACTTATCGACATCTTTTTACATTGTATATATTTCTTCCACTTACAAAGGAAGTATATCCTTAGATCCTAGTGGTTTCCCACAAATACGATGTGTCTCCAATAATTTAAATTTGGAGTTACTTTAGGAATCTCCAAACGAGTTGGTGAATTTTCAGAATGCATATGTGATTTTGTAACTTTTGGCTTATGTAAAAGCATCCGGTTAGCATTAGGTTTTAAAATCACATTTTGTGTTCTTGGATCTAAGGTTGATAAGGAAGAATTTTTACGTCTCCCAGAAGGATAATATGGAAGAACTATTCCATTTCCTTCTTAACCATCTCATTTTCATCTCCTTTAAGTTGGAAATTTTAAATCATCAAATTAACAATCACAATATCGAGCTCCAAATTAATTCGCTCTTGATATTAGATGATTCGTGAGGACTCAAACCCCACATTATTTCCAACCCTCTTTGAGGCTTAAATTAAATATTGTGGAGGAGGAATGTGAACTTTCATTGCGCATAATTCAAGTTCTCTTCTGGCGATACTTGTGGAAAATATTTATTTTATGGTTGGTATGAGTCAAGTAAAGTCCTCGATTTTGAAGTTGTATTTCTCAAAATCTAAGGAAGTTAACTTGATTAGATGAGTAATAGTTCCAATATATATTCACAATATTCATGACTCCATCGGGGTCAATTTGCGATGTTATATGAACTACTAATACTCATTGGGCCAAATGATAAATTCTAATTTAAACTTTAGTGTAATTTCTCTACATAGGCTAGCCAAATTATTTAATTGGCTTAACTAGATAATGAGTTCACATTTGTGGTTCCTCCAGGGAACATAAAAGATTTGTGTTTACTTTTATTATAGTAATCCATGTAAATTTGCCAAGTTCACATGTCGATCGTGAGTCACCATTAGAGAAAAATTGCTGGTTCTTAAGGGGGTGTTCATGTGAACTTTTGTGATCTCTCGATCAGTTCATCGGGGTGACTGATTCAAACTAACCTTAAAGAGGAATTACTAACAACTAACTTCCGATTAGTGATATCAAATAGTTACACTTGATTTCTCATTATGTATTTCTTAATGGTTATTCCATTTTCACTCTCTTCAGGGAGTAGTATATTACTCACAAGGATTTCAAAGTATACATATTACTCTTCAAGAATAATGTATTATACAGATTTACACTTGAAATAATAAATTTATATTCATCCATTTGGAGAGATAAATATCACTCTTCTTGAGTGATGACCATATTACTGTCTTCAAGAAATAATATTTTATATGTTCTCTTAAGGAGTGAAATATATGTACACACTCTGCAGGAGTGTCAACAACGATATGCATCATCTTCGGGAATGATATTGTGTCTACCTCAAACTGATTTTTCATCCATCTATTATAATGAAAAAATAAAACATCATATATCTACTTCAGGAGATACGTAATAATAATGATGTACGTGCATTTGCTTCTGGAAATACATGTAAATTATTTCATTTGAATATTGCGCACAAAAATAATATATTTGTGTATACTTCAGCAGAAAACATACCACTTCCGGGGATGATAATAATTTTATAAAAATAATGTATCAATTATCATCTTCACTAAGACAAACAAAATAAATTAAATTATATACATATTTGTATTACTTCACTTTCGGTTCATTAATAATTTTATTTGAAAGAATTTAGCAAATTTTTAGCATGCATAAACTTCAGGTTTTACAAATACAATGTTCCACTTCGTGGGAATTGAAATATTTCAAATGCAGCTATTGTAATCACTTACAGTGACATATGTGCATTATTCAATCACATTTAGTGATACGTGTATGATATTTCACTTCTAGAAAATTATAGACACATGCATGAATCCACTTCAGGGGAATATTACAATATGACATGTGTGATCACTTGCCTTGTGTTTTATTGTGTTTAAGGCAACTCAATTACAAATAATAGGTAATGATTCCGCTTTGAGGGAATTAATTGTAAATAAATTAGATGCAATGATTCCGTTTGGGGGAATTTAATAGTAAATAAATCAAATACAATGATTTCAATTAAGAGAAATATTTTGTAATACGTTTCACTTTATTCATACATAAATAATATGTGATGATTCTACTTCCGAAAAATTGATTTTGACACACATACTAATTGCATATGATTAATTTCACTTCAAGTGAATCAAATTGCACAACAATAATAAAATTTAGGGTTAATTACGAAAAACCACCCACATAATAGGTGGTTTTTCACCACACCACCCTTATTTATTAAGCCAAAATTTGACAGCGCGTCGTTGTATATTGCAAATCTAAATTTATATTCCTACTCACAACTAGTGTAGTAGTAAGTATGATCGAACCCAAAGAAAAGTAATTTAGTCCTAGAGTTATCCTATTAATTAATTCTAATCCTAAAAGGGGGTTTTTGAAGGTTTGTTTGTAAGCTACAATTAAAATGTTTAACTAATAAATGAGAAAACATAGGTTAGGGAATCCCGTTACAACCAGTAAACACAGACCAGGCAGACATCAATCTGTCTTCTATTACCTGCTGATAGAGCACTTTTGTATGCTACTTTAAGTCCTTTACACTGCTTATATTTCTAACATATTCAGTATAAGATTATGCTTTTGGTGTAGTTTTGTATCTTAGGTTGATTAAAGGAGTTAGAACAAAAGTGCAATAAGAAGGCTAAAATCTCGGAACAAAAGACAACAAAGTGACAAGAGCCAAAGACCTACGAGCGCGCGAGTAGTGTGGCGCGCGAGTATGGGTCGCGCAGAGCAGAGCAAAACGATGACGTTTAGCAATCAGCGAAATATCCGGAGCGATGACGTCATCACGCGCAAAGAATATTTCTAAATTCGGTTTTTGGAGATCAAAATATTCCCAAAGCTGATTTTTAGAGATAAAGATGATTTTCTACATATTTTTTTGCCTAATTATTAGTGGAAACCCTAGAAGGCACCGGTATAAATACTGAGCATGGAGGAAATCACAAATGCGAGAATAGAGAGAGGCGACTCAGAGCGGAATTCAGACCTTGCTGCGAGAGCTGTGCGCGCGAGCTGCCGACGCGAGCAGGACGACGTGTCACTCTGATTTGCCTTGTTACTTTAGTTGTTTAATATTAATTCTTGAGATGTATACATTCAGTATGTCTAGCTAACTTACTGAATTCGGTTTGGATTTAGATCTATGAATGACATGTTTTGAGGTTTTGTTCTTAATTGCATGATAAGTTTAGTATTATTATTCCAAGCTCAATTGCATGATAATTAGGTTAGACAATTAAGCGAAGCCTTGCACCGCAGACTTAGTTGTAGAATCTATTATCTATAGTTAAACTATCAGAAGTACGTGATTGTGAATGATAGGAGTAATGCTAGAATAGTTGATCACTACCTTGACCGGATTCGTGGTTAATTAGACCAGACCGAGTAATAATATCATACGGACTTTGACCGGAATGTATGTGTAGGTTATTAAGCTTTGACCGGATCTTAACCTACGTGAACATTATATCATGTATCTTTAGTGACCAATGATGAACATGGAAATTCATAGTGAAGAATCTGAACCGAGCTCATCTCTGTGTTTTTATTAACTTCTTTTATAATTGCTTTCTAAATCACGCGCCAGTACCACTTGCGCGACAGTTTCTTTCCTTTTCTTGTTTACTCACAAAACCCCCAATTTAGATTGTAGATCAAAAAAGATGACTTTTCACCGTTCCCTGTGGATTCGACCCCAGTTTGCCAATACTATACTAAGTAGGAGAGTCGGGATAAATTTGCAGCACTCAACGACGTGCTCGTCACCCGCTAGAGTCTCCAGAAGATATAACAATTACTTAATCAAACTACCATAATAGTTCCACTACTAGGCTTTACTACTATGACGGTTAAATTAGATATCATGCAATTGCTATAAACCTAATTTCACCGCTAGGCTGAGTTACGCAAATAACAATACATGCAATTATAATAAAGAACATAATTGACTAAATTAAAACTCGCTATTCAATAACCTCATACAATATTGCAACTCAGTTCCACAAACTTTAAGAGAATTTAGCTACTCATAGAAAAAAATTATAAAAAATAAAATACTAAAACTGAGTTTGAAGAGTTATCAATTACGAAGTCTAAGGTTGAAGCTTTATGTCAATTTCCTCCGGCAAGACTTTGGATTTCGCCGTCAAGAGGTTCTCCCTCCAATAAGGGTTGAAACCCTAATCAAAAGCTGCTCACTTTCTGAACCGGGCCGAGGTAACCGCCGACCCTAAAGATATTAATTTCCCGGACCCATAAGCAATTATGGAAATTCAGTAACATCCGCAAATAATAATCCTTCACCGTCCACGGATGATGCCAGCATGACGTCATCCAGTCTTCTTTTCCTTCGTCTTCATTATCGAATTCGCTTAAATATGCTCCATAAGCGTATAAAATCTCCTTTGCAGTCCAAAAATTACATTGCATGAGACTGTTGAATAGCAAGTTTTATTTTAATGAATTCTTTTCTTTGTTAATTGCATGTATTGTTATTTGCTTAACACAGCTAGCGGTGAACTTAAGTTTATAGCAATTGCATGATATCTATTTGAATTGTAATAGTCGTAAAGTCTACCGGTGGAGTTATTTTGGTAGTTTGATTGGGTAATCGTTACATCTTCTTGAGACTCTAGCGGGTAATAGAAGATAGAACGAGAATTAGGTAACAACTCTAGTAGGACTATCTAATTAGAACAACTATGATTTGCTAGGTTGAAACGTGTCTGGTCTGTGATTACTTGTTACAACGAGATTTTCTGAACTGTGATTTCTAATTTATTAGTAAAACCTTTTAGTTGTTAGATTACAAACCTTCAAAAAATCCCTAATACGAGTAGGATTAATTAGTAGTACAAACTCTTAGACTAGATTTCTTTCCCTTGGGTTCGATCCTGCTTACTACTATAATTGTTTTAAGTAGGATTATAAATTTAGATTTGCAGTGCACAACGACGCGCTGTCACAACGGACACATTGTTCCAAAGTCGGTTACCATATGTGTCATTGCATTTTACTTTCAATATTTTTATTCAGTTGAAACAACTTGGACAAGTTCTATCACATAAAATAAAACTACAAATAGGTATTACAAAACATATATGATGGTTTTGGCAAGGATAGACAAGTAACTGTTGAAGTTAAACAAAAGGCACAAGGTGAAGAACAAGACCCTATTCAAGAGTAGGAAAGAAAATCTCAAGCATAGCAAATGCTTGATAGTTACTGAAGAGAACTTTTGGGGACGTGTTCCTTGACACGGACATGTCCTTAACACGTTCTCAGTTTTGATGTTGAAAATACTTAGCTAATATTCCTTGACAATGCAGGATTAGGAAATATGCAGATTTGGAAATAAAACAGATTTGGTAAAAATTGTCTGTGGACGGGTCCGCAGACTGCACGATGGCGTGCTGACGTGGCAGCAGAATATCTCAGAAATATTCTGATAATCAATAAGTTTTTAGAATATTTTGTATTTTAGAAACTTAGTTGGTTAGAAGATATTTTGACGTGGCAGCAGAATATCTCAGAAATTGGTAGGACAATTTTGAGTTGATTTGAGTTGCTAGACGTAGGGATTGTTACAACTGAGTTCCGGGCATACTTTGGGAGTTGTCGGCTGTACTAGTTGTACACAATTGTACTAGGTAAGAACAAAAGTAATCAGTAAAGAATTTGTCTGAGAAATCCTTTCCGGTCGACTCCGGGAAGGTAGTGGTTTTCACTTGTTAGCACTGAGGTGCGGGTTTCCACTATACATCATCGAGTACGCGTACCTACTGTTCACTTTATTATTATTATTGCTTATTATTTCCGCTGTGCTACTTGATCTTGAGGACACGTTCACACTAGAGGACGTGTTCACAAGTGTCAAGAAGTGAACCAAGCTAACCGTAACGATCCAATAAGAACATTAAAAAAATATAATCTTAAATAGTTAATGCTTTATAAAAATAACATATAGCTTTCTGTCTCTTTTTTATATTACATTTGAAACTAATATTTCAGTATATAATCGCATACACCCTTAAAAATACGTAAAAGACGAATTACATTATGAAACTCTTCAATAAATCCACCTCCTCTTAATGCTCTAAAATAATAATCTCCGTTGCATGATTTTTGCAATTCAAGGATGCTTTTTGCTGCCTCAACTTTTGCAGCATCAAAATAAAAATTATCCCATAAATTTTTTACGATCAACATATTTTTTTCACATCGTAGCATGCAGTATTGCATGAGCAGTTCTTGGCCTTTTTATACTCTCCCTATTACGTTGATGAATGCAGAAGCATTGTCAATTGTCTTGTCTACCGATATGTAACCAATAGTAAGTATATCTGCATCCACACTTCGAGCGTCGGAGTACATAACTGTTTTGCAAAATTCAACATCGTGTTTTATTGTTTCACAAATGCTGTTAATATTTGAGTTGTCTGAAACAACAAGTGAGAAGTCGTTGAGATGTAAGTTATAAAAATAAATCCAACATAATATAGAGACATACAGTGCGAAACCATGATTTTATGTAAATTATATTCTTATTGAATTTCATAAATAGTCCTTCAATATATAGTAAACGTTTAATTAATGCTATTGTAATAAATTAGGAGGAAATACATATTTTGTAATTAAAGATAAACGTTTTTATTAATAGTAATAGTCAAACAAATAAGATTTAAATAAGTAAACTTTTAAGTACAACCACTCGGCCTTTTTGAAAATCTAACCCAAACTTAAATTTAAATTATTGTAAATCAAATTAAAAATTCGAATAAAATCAATTTCATCTGTAACTGATAATTGGATTCTTCCTGCTTTATATATAGTAAAAATATAAAATTGTTAAAAATGCTTGCTATTGCATTTACTCAAATGTAACGTGTGGCATTTGGTGCAAAAATACTTAACGAAGGGAAGAAAGCACAAACACTTATAAAGTGTGTAAACCAAAATGAAATAAATAACTAAATGAGAATGGATCAAATGAAAAGTGGTAGTTTAGTTATAAAATACAAACAAATCTAGACCATCCATTAAATTACATCTAACGGTTCTAATAAAATTATATTAATTAATATATTAAATGACAAAAGGGCAATAATGAAAATACACTTTATAATATATTTACAAATATACTGATTAAATTCAATCCCTTATTTTAAGAGACAGAGGTAACTGACATTCAATTTTTTTTCTTTTAATCTTTCAAACTCGTTTCTTCACCGTACTCCTAAACAATGGGTTCTCAATTCGACAGTTCATCTTCCAATTAGGAGATTCTGATGATCCTTCGTCGAATTCTAAATCCATACATTGTATACATTTGATTCATGAATCATATTATAGCAAATCATGAATCATAGATGTTTTATTTCATATTTTTGTATTCACAAGGGTCTGTTTTCGTTTAATACCATATTTGTTCGTATGATTCATACATTGTACACATTTGATTCGTGAATCATAACATAACAAATAATGAATCATGGGCTCCATATTATAGGTAACAGTATTTTATAATAGCTGATGAATCACATAACAACAAATGATGAATTATAGACACTTATAATTCATTATTTCATTAATATATATATATATATATATATATATCTCTTATATCTCTGATAAGTGATATTGGAACGATGACCAACTCGTTTTTCAATAACCGTTTGTCTCCCCTTCTACTCTTGCTCGTACGTTCTGATGCAACACATATAAAAGAATCAGTAACAATATTTATTCGCAAAATATTTGTGTAAAATAATTTGAAACATAAATTCTACGCATGCTTCATGATTTGCTGCGATATGATTCATGAATCATATGGGGTGAAAAATTGAATCATGCATAAACGAGTGTCAATACACTGAAATAGTAAGCGACTTATCTTATTTCTACTCAAATCTTTTTGGAATCATTCTCGCGGCGGTGTCGCGATCTACAAACATAGAAGACTTCGTAAATCTACGTGACATGTAGCTAATCGATACACGAATCCAACAACGTTACCGACTTGAAGTTTCCAAAAGCAGCGTAGAGTTTCAAAATCGCCGATCGAGGTGAGCCAATGATGGTTTGGGGTTGGTCAATTCATTAATCGGTTCAAAGCTGGATTTTTGGTTCGCCAATTTGTAAAATCAATGCTCAAATCGAATCCGAATTGAAATTTACCTAAAATCATGATTTTAGGAATGTCAAAATAGATTAAATTTTGGCAATTCCGTGACTAATTTACCCCTTTATGGATTGTAAACATTAATTTTAAACCCTAAATTCAAAGATAAATTATCAAAACAATTTCGTGACGTTCCAACAATTTCAATGTCTCAAAACTCATTAAACAAATTATCAAAACAAGTTTGCTTCATTTAGTCATGAGTAGAGATGTGGTACTCTTTGAAATCTTAAACCCTAAATTCAAAGATAAATTACTCTAAATGGTCGTCCTTCATTTATATGTTAGTTTATCATTTGTTGTCTTGAGTACTTCATCCATATGATTCTATTCATACAGAAAAACATATCATCTACTTCTTCTCCTGAGTTATCGAAAATGTAGATGGTGACCCCGATCTTAACTCTCGCAAAATGAAACAATGATGAGAAAGAGCACATTCCATACTTGTTATTTAATGGTTCTGGCTGGATGGAGTTTTTGAAAATCACCCCTACATTGACCTCATTGACTTATAATGAAATATTAATGTTGCCACTAACAAACATAATTAGTAATTTAATTAATCTAAATTCATCCACTAAATCAACCTAATATCGATATTCTGAAAACCCTAACCTCTATTCCGTGTAAGAAGAAAATATTTGGTGAAGTTGATAGTATGCTTGTATTGCTCATGAGTATATAGAGTAATGCTCTTTCGAGACCCTTACTATTGGGTGAGACCCTGAGACCCCAATCATGGACGTTGATTGGGTTTGCTTTTAGGGTCCAGATTGTGCCACGTGGAGGTGAGAGAACAAAAGCAACAATTTCTCTCACCTCCGATTTTTGAATTTCTCTAACCTCCACGTGGCACAATCTGGATCCCAAAAGCAAACCCAATCAACGGCCATGATTGGGGTCTCAGGGTCTCACCCAATAGTAAGGGTCTCGAAAGAGCATTACTCTGAGTATATATATATATATATAGGATTCATTTCAAATGATCACCATTATAATATGTCATTTTTCACAAAACCATCTATATATTGTAATAGTACATTCGACCACCTTTATAATTACTAACGTTTTGAAAGAACCACCTCAATTAACGGAGAGGTGGTTAAATGGAAACCAAAGTGATTATAAAGGTGGTGAAGTGGACACTCATTTATTATAGAGGTAGTGTATTGTAATAAAAATACTATTATTATCTTAAAATGAAGCAAACTTGTTTGGGAACAGTAATGAAGCAAACTTGAGACATTATGGAACTAAATGAAGCAAACTTGTTTTGATAAGATTCTAGAAGGACCATCAATTCAATATATTTAACGGAAAATTTGATGGCACAGTAATAAGTTGTTGTTTGGGAACGTCAAATGTTATACGGGTAGTCGGATGTAAGATTACAATATAAGGGTAGTGGCATGGAATATGGCCTATTATGCAGGTGGTTAATTAACCCATATATATATAGGAAGAAGTTCTAGGAGGAAATCTAACTTTATGTAAGACTGTGAGAAATAATCTCCACCGTTGATTACTAATAATCTAACAGATGAGATTTAACCAAAAGAATAATCGTCAAATCCAACTGCCCGTATTTTTTGCAAATCCTAGAGCCTATTAATTAAAAACCAACTTTAATCTCATCCATTGGATTGATAGTAATCAACGGTTGAGTTGTTGTCCTTCCGTCTTTATATATATATAATTCTAAGGAGACAACTAAAATTTTGTAAGACGGAAGGACACATCTCAACCATTGATTTCTATCAATCCAACGGATGAGATTAAAAATAAAAAACCTCCAAATCCAACCGCCCTGTGTTTTTTGCAAATCCAACCGCATGCCAACTTTAATAAAAACTAACTTTAATCTCAACCGTCAGATTAATCAAATCAACGGTTGAGATTTCGTCCATCCATCTCACAAATACATAATGTCCTTATGGAACTTAATCCTATATATATAGGATAAGGTTCTAGAAGGACCATCAATTTTTTATGAGATAGAGGGACATCATCTCATCCATTGATTTATATTAATCTAACGGTTGATATTAATAACCGCTACTCTCAACCACCCCTGCATTTTGCAAATCCAACCACCCAATTAAATCAAAAACCAACTTTAATCTCAACCGCAAGATCAAACAAATCAACTGTTGAGATGTTGTCCTTATATATATATATATATTCTGATCCCTATATATATATTCGGATCCATATATAGATTCATTCTAATATTATGTGTAATAGTCAAAGGATTGCATCAACTTTTGCCAACAATATGGAAGCTTTGACTAATGGGCAACAAGATCTATTAATCAAACATTTGAAGTTTAGATCCGACTGCATTTTTTACTTTTTATTTAATTTTTTCTATTGTTGAACCAAATTATGTGTAATTTTTCTGTATTTATTATATTTTTAACTCAATATAATTAATTGAGGAGAAAATTAATTACAAAAACATTACTTATGGACGTAATATTTTACAATTAAAGAGAATAAATATTATTAAAACTAACAAAATTAAAACTTACAAATTCTTGGTTGTTAATATGTTGAGGGCATATAAATATTTTTAGTAATTAGTAGTAAATTTAATTTACAAACAAAATAATTTATCATAAATAAGTAGAGGGCACACTAGTAATTTTCTTATGAATTCTATTAAAGTCAACGAACATTATATAAACGGATAAAATGTTGGAATTCAAAATAATTTTACATATTTTAGTGATACATTATCAATGGAAATTCCATTGTATTTGATTTTCATATCCGTTGTTTTATTATAAAGGGCATACTTGTAATTTTACATATTAAGGTTTAATATAATTTTAAAAAGATACAACCAACGGAGGTATCTGCTGCAAATGAATCAATTTTCAACGGATTTGTTAAAATCTGCGGCGATATAAACAACGGACTATCAACGGAAAAATCTGTTGGATTTAAGCATAATATCAACAGATCCAATGTAACATCAATGGAAAATGTCGTTGTTAATGAAGCTTTTTCTTGTAGTGAACCCGACAATTATGTTTGCTATCATCCCCCGTAGTTGTATCTGGAGGTTGGCGAATGCATAAACTAGTCCGAGATTGATTGAAATACACGGATTTGACCAAGAGCTACCTTTTCTCTTTCGAAGTGAAAGTCAATCTCAACGTGCTTGGTGCGCTGATGTTGAACAGGATTAGAGGACATATAGACGACACTAGCATTGTCACAAAATACTAAGGTCGTGGAAGTGATCAGAGAGTTGAGCTCGGCCAGGAGGCTTCAAATCCAACACGTTTCAGCAACAGTATTTTGCTACTGCTCGAAATTCAGCTTCGACACTGGATCGTGTTATCGTATTTTGTCTTTTGGATGACCAACTAATGAGATTGTTTCCCAAAAATATACAATAGCCAGAAGTTGATTTTCTGAAGTCGGGAGACCCTGCCCAATCAACATCAGAATAGGCTTACAATTTGGTGATTGACCTTGATGTACCTAAGTATGCGCTTAAGGGAAGAGAAGTGCCTTTCTCTTGGATCATGCATAAATAAGCAACATTGTTGCACTCCATATGATATCTTAGGACGTGTGAATGTCAAATATTAAAGAGCACCGGCAAGAGAGCGACAAGTGTTGGATTTGGAACTTATCACCAACATCTTGACCAAGTTTAATGGAGTTTTGCAAGGATTACAATCCGATAAGCCAGCTTTCTGCAAGATTTCACGGGCATATTTTAACTTTAATTCGGACAGTTGCAGAAAATCACCATTATAATGACTTGTTTTGCAGAAAACCACAATTTTAACAACTAAGTATTAATTGTCTCTACTATAATATCGCCATTATCAAAAACTATCATCTGAATATATAGGTAACGCTAGGGAATGAGGCTGAAGCTACGATTGTGGCTATCTTTGATTAGTAAGGGAGTATATCTCTTGCTACTAAATTGTGGTTTATTAATTTATGATCCACACTAGACACAAGAACTAATATAAGCATATTGGAAGTTGTGGGTGCGGTGAGAAGTTGTTAAATCTTTAGCACGGAGTTGAATATTTAAGATCAATATAGTACAACAATTAGAGTTTAAAAGTAGTGATATAATACATCATATTTCATAGGGATAAAACGAGGAAAATTATTTATATTTGAATCAGGTAGTCGATAATCGTTAAAATTGATAACAAGCTCTAAAATATGGTTTTCTTTCGCATTTTCTAGCATTATTTTCTTCATTCACATCCAACAAGATTAAATTGAATCATCATATAGCTAGTAGACACTTGTCAACTAATTAAATTATCATACAAGCCTCTAATCTAGCATGAACAGTTCATTAGATAGTACTTTGATAATTAGTTATTAAAATGGTGATTTTTCGTAAAACTGAGTTTATAATAGTTTTTATCAGCAATCACCTTAAATATAAAATAATATTTTATTCCAACGCGTAAACGCACTTAACAAAAGTTTTAGCGGAACGGTGTCATTGTCAATGGTGGTTTTTTATAACAGAGGTATTATAATAGTGACATTTCGTAATTAGTTGTTAAAATGGTGATTTTCTGCAAAATGAAGTATTATAATATTTTTTTTTTTGAAATTAACCGAAGTATATTTATGCCAGCTCGAATCACTTTTTAACTTCATGAAGCATGAAATTCATGTGCAAATACCCCGATTTAATATTATTTGGGCAGCATTAGCGACTTGACTCGAGCAAACTACATAAATCAATGTGAGTGTGTTCCGTGAATCAATTTAATTTGTACAATGGGCCTCCGAATCAAATTTTAATTCGGTCAATTCATTATCTCTTTTGATACAGAGTTTTTTGGTCAAATCGAATTTCTTGCACCATGAATAAAATTTTATTTCTGTTGTATAGTGACGAATTTTTATCGGATTTTGAGACTTTTTAGATTATTTAGAAACTTATTTTGAACAACGTAGAACACTAATTCATGACTTCTGCCTTATACAAAAATATGTAAGGAGCTTATTTTATGGTTAGTGTGTGCATATATCAAATTTGAACACATGTTTAAATGTTTTTGAAGATGTGAATGCTATCTCAAGAGTAAAACGAGGTTGGAGAAAATCGATGCACTTTAACTTAAAAAACTCTCTTGCTTGATAGATGTATCTAAAAGGGATACAAGGTTACATTGTTGAGTACATCATCAAAAATTGGAGGTAAGTTAGCACTCATACATAAGAAACGAAGTACGTGTTGTAGGGTATACGTTCCAAAGAAGCTATTCAAAATAAACATCTATTCAGGCTATAGGCCAATGATTTTGGAGAACAATATTGTGGATGAAGAGGCGTTCAAGAAAACAGAGGTTGTCATGACACACCATAGAGAAAGATCTTTATTAAGAGGTGATTAGTGCACATGTAGACGACTCAGTAATCAAAGGGATTAAAGAGGGAGTCTTACACATTTGTATTTTTTTTCGATCATTACTAGTGGGTTGTTGCTTGTTGGGTAAAGATAATTCTCCCACATTACAGACACATTGCTTCGAAGTACGTCACCAAATTTGCGTGTCACGTATATATCTTTCTATGCCCATAATCTTTAAATTGTTGAAACTTAACTAACGTGTTTCCTTGGAAATCGTCATAACAACACATGAGAAAGTTTTATTACGCGTATTAGAACTACAGTACTTATATAAGATGTATGTTCAATTGTGCAATGAGGCAGTATAACAAATTTATGTGTTATTCACCAAAATCGAGCTAAACATCTCGCAGCTGCTAGCAGTAGGTATTGTTAAACTATCGAATATTCATCTAGGACAACGCTTCACTTAGAAAAGTTGTGAATAATATCGCCAATCTGTACTAGCAAAAATATGACACAAAATCCTCTTGATTGACATTCATCTAGATGGACAATTTGTTGAATTCTAGTAGCTCGTACATGTATATAGTCCCTTATACGATCTCATATTTGAATATAAACAAGACATTTTCTTGTTTTAGGCAATGTAAGACATATCATAAGTTCATCTCCAAACATCCCCTCAATTTGAAGAAATGAGACATTGCTCCCCTCGAATGTTATTTGGCCACTAAATGCATGTCGTTGTGTGTGTCAAATCTAATTAACCCTTTTGTGAATCAATAAAGACGCAAGTAGGGATTGGATCCACAGAGAACTATAAACAAGATTTCACTAAAATTGTAGTTAGTAATCAGACAACAGTAATGAGGGCTTTCTTATTGGTTTTAGTGAGCAGGTTTGCAGGTAAATGTAAGTAATAGGCATGAAGGTCTTCAATTCTTGATATTAGCACGACTTAAGTAACACACTGTCTTGCAACAAATATTTATCACACACCCACTAAACATGCAATTCATATATTCTCATTGCTCATGCACACTTCGATAAATGTAGCATAGACATAACAGTTGCTTCTAATGTAGTAAAGAAACACCAGTGTGAATGGAACTTCAGTTTGTCAGACATACTAAGTATCGAACGAGCTAAGCTAGTCGGTCCAGAGGTAATGGACACTGGTAAATCGAATGATATTGAGTGAATTACGATACAGTTTCATCAAATATAATTATAGGGACTAACATGTTTAGTTGAATTCGCCGATAAAAGTTCCTTCAACCTACACAAGATGAATCCTTGGTCGAATATGTTTCAAAGTAAGCACGTCGATAAAGGTCGATTCAATCAAATCAATTAGAAAATGCTTAAGAATTAATGCAAGAATAATGAACTGATATTTAAACACAAGGTCTCAAAATAGTTCGTTACAATTTTATGCTCGAAGTTGTAGCTGTTATATTAGCTGAACATAGCAATCAAAATCTTGATTAAAGTAGTAATGGAATCAAAGTAAAGAAAATTTATGTCGTTTTGCTTATGAAAAATCAACGTCTCCAGTGCTGAAAATTCAGATTCGGACCTTGACTGAAAAAGTCAAACAACCAAGGTTGCACCCTCTTTGAGGGTGGAAGAATGGTTTCTTAGGGTTTCCACAAAATGTTATATTTAGAGGAAAGCACTAGGATCTTTGGAGAGAGTACATGCAGCCTGTTTTCTGCTTCTTGGGATCATAAAAGTTTGTCCGAGTTGGATCTGGGCTAAGCGGTATTGGTTCCGCGGTGCAGAGATTGTGTGGTTGTTCCGTGCGAGCAGTACATGGGTCTTTTAGCTCTTATTTCATCAAAACCTTTCTAATGCCCCTGAAATAGAAAATGTGCTAGACCAAGTGAAAGTAGTGATACAAATAAATTAAAAGGTGTGGTTTTAGCATAGTACACGGAGGTACAATTACATCCTATTAAATCATTCACATTCAAACTTGTTTGTCACAGGACAAGAATAAGGCCTTAAAGAAATTCGACATCTTGAAAATCCATTCTATCGCAAAACTTAACACTTATTGATTTTCACTATGTTAAAGCTCTGCGCTCGAGAAATTGACAAGGTTAAACTAACACATGAAAATGATATGTATTACCTCTTGATTTGGAAAGTGTACTTTGAATGGTTCGGAGATAGTTATTTATAGGCCCATGGTCGCTATCCATCATTTTGACTTTTTGATAATTATGATTAAGCAAACTACTTCCTCTGACACGTGATTTATTGCGGTCCTAGAAAAAGTATGGTCTTTTCATTTGATTTTGGTTTAAAGCACGTGAACATCTCGTTTTTTGAAACTTGCATTACATCTAAAATCGGCATTGTCCCTCGCATTTTAACTTAACTCGATGGATAACTTGAAACTTTATTTTTATCATCTTTTTTACGCAAGTCGAGATGGGATAACCACCATAGTTACTCAAAACTAGAGATAGGCGGTGTGTTTTCTTATCTGCTACGGTTGGGTGTTTTTGTCTTTGACATATTTTGTGGCGGAGCTAACTCATTGTTTCCCTGATTTGCAAAGCGTCAACCTCCACAGTTTCTGTTCAATCAAAAAAGTCAGTGAATAAGAACTTCAAAAAGCTTAGATCAAGCTTCTCTAGAACATTGCTATCAACGCCTCCCGTCTGTATATCAATAAAGCAGATACAATCAAACCATTGTTAGTCCACTGAGCCTTTTTATTAAACGTGACATGCATGCAAAAAATGAATAAAAATGCAGAAAAATAAACGTGAGACTCAACTTACTGCCCCATTCCACAATTTTAAAATAAGTCGTGTCCTAGCGACGTGACCCACATCTCCAACATAAAAGTAGAAAAATGGCACTGTATTATTATCAGTAAAGATGATAACGATACAATATTCTAAAAGAAATTTCCCTTGTCCGTGAAGTCCTAAAGAATCAACAAAGTGAGTTAAGGTTGCCAAGGTCAACTCGATTAGTGGTTAATAAATTCATCGGTTGAGGCATGTGATGAAACGTATTTTTAAGTATATTTATTAGACTAAAACCACACCTTATAATGCACTTGTATTAATACGTACACTTGTTCTAGATGATTTTCTGTTTCTGGTGCATTAAAATGGTTTTAAAGAAATATAACCTAAAAGACGCTAAAACAGTGCAAAATTCTACTGAAGACAGATTAGACCTTCGATGCTTCAAATTAGGCCTGGAATTACCCGAAAACCCGAATTATACGCTTAAACCCGTGTTTTTTTGGGTTCGGCTCGGGTAATCTAAAATATATTTGTTACTTTCTAAACCCGAACCCGAAATTTATAATGCGGGTCGAGTACGGTTTCGATTTAAAAATTATTTTCTAACCCGTAGACCCACAAATTATATATTTAACAAAATAAATAAACATTATAAAAATAATTTAATTTTAAAACAGTTTTGACAGCCGAGAGTTTTGACAATTTGACTGTCCACCTTCCGTTCTTATTTTTTTCTAATCAATGAAAGATTGAAACATAGGTGTTTACTCAGACATGGCCAGGAGAAGCTTGTATTGATACTACTTGTGTGATGATTGTTTTGGATGAGTTATCGTTTAGTTTCATTGAAAAGCCCAGCTTTATTCATTTTTGTAAGATTGCAGTGCCTAAATGGATTCCGCCCTCTAGAAAAATGGTCGTTAAAATATTTTTTGCGCATGTATGATGCAAGAAATTGGAGTTAAGGGATCAAGTGAAGTCTCATTCTGTTGTAATGTCAAAATATCAACTACATGGTCACTACTGCACATTTTATCGATGCGAGTTGGAATATGCATAAAAGGGTGTTGAATTTTTGTGTTATTCCTAATCACAGTGGGATAAGCATAGGCAGAACATTAGAAAATTGTATAATTGATTGGAAATTAGACAAGTTACTTACTATATTAGTGGACAAGTTAACGCCTCAGCTAAGAAGGTTGCGATTCAGTATCTTGTTGAGAAGTTAAATGGAAGGTTGAAACCACCTATGTTTAAAGGAAGGTTTATGCATGTTAGATGCTTGGCTCACATATTGAACTTGATTGTGAAGTTCGGCCTGTACATGATGAGTAAGTCCACTGCAAGCATCAGAAATGCTATTAGATATGTTAAGAAGTAGCCCTCAAATATTGGAAGCATTTAAATTGTGTGTTAGATGTGCCTACCAGATGGAATTCAACTTTTATAATGTCAGATTCTGCAATTAATAAAAAGAATGCATTCAACATCGTGGAAGAGGAAGATGGGAGATATAGAGGCTATTTTGAAGAAGACGAGGAATTGGGGAAAGATGATGATGAAGTGGAGAGTAGAGCACATTCTGCAAGCTATAAAAAAAAGAGTTGGACCTCCGGTTGCATCTGATTGGGAGAAGGTAAGTATATTCGTAAAGTATTTGAAAGTTTTTTCGACTCAACATTCATTAATATAGCTACTATCAATGATGACGTGGATGACATTTGGAACAAACCATTGTCCGAGGATTCAAGTGAAACCGATAAGGTATTACATAAAATGGCAAGCAAAATGTAGATAAAGTTTAACAAATATTTTGAATCAGTGGATGACACACATTAGTTGCTATGGATTGCTCTTGTTTTGAATCTGTTGAGGTTGCATCTACCATCAAGACCAAGCTCAAACCTCCTGATTAAAATGTCATTGTATCTTGCTTTGTAATTTCTGTTTTAGTTTCTGTACAGTTTTGTTTTAGCTAGGTTTTACAGGTTACGTATTTATTCAAACTGTAGGGACCGGTTATGTAATAATTAGGAATATAAACTTTGTACATATTTGCGCTTATGCGCCCAGTTCAATACAATTTCAAATTTTCCAAGAACTACTCCGTCTCCGATCAGATCGCACAGCTCCGGCCGTCGTATTCCGTCATCGATTCAGCCTCTCAGCCTCGTCCGACATGGTATCAGAGCCGGATTGAAGGTCTGTAAGTTTTTCTGTGGCTTGATTTCGTTGATTTTGCTTGCTAGGCTTTTTCTGTGATCTGAAAACCTAGATTTGTTATGGCGAGTCCGTCGTCGATTTCTGGTGGTAGTTCTGTGGTCGTACAGACTGAGGATCCTATGTTTATTAGCCAAAATGAGAATATAGCTGCTTCACTTGTCTCACAACCGTTAATTGGTGCGGAGAATTATATAGCATGGAAAACCTCCATGGAAGTTGCTCTGGATTTCAAAAACAAACTAGGTTTTTTTACTGGTAGGATTCCGAAGCCAGATGATCAATCTCAGTTGTTGAGATGGGAGATGTGTAGCAGAGTAATAAAATCATGGATTATTAACTCAGTTGTGCCTGATATCAGTTCTTCGTTGATTCATGCTTCAGACTGTGTTCAGGTTTGGTCTGAACTGGAGTCCATGTTCTCTACCTCCAATGGACCCAAGATATATGCACTCAGAGAAGAAATTGCTAATTTGAGACAAGGAGACTTGAGTATTGAAAAATACTATGCAAAGCTTAAGTATCTTTGGGGCAACGAGGAGGCGTTATGTGACTACCAGTTATGTGACCTAGGAAAGGCATGTAAATCTACAAAGTGTTTAGAGGTGAAGAGAGCCTTGGACAGAGTTATGAAGTTCCTGATGGGACTCAATGAAACTCATTTTCAGATTAGGACACAAATTCTTGCAATGGATCCGCTGCCATCGATTCAAAAGGTTTATGCCATGGTGATTCAGGATGAGATTCAAGGAAGAATTAATAGGCCTAGCCCTATAGAAGTATCAGCTATGTATAGCTCGAATGCTGGGAATAACAGTAATAACCAGTTCTTTACTACTGGTCAAAGTGGACAAGTCAACTATCAGTCAGCGAACAAGCAAGGGAATAAAGGGAATTATCAGCCTAACAATCAAAGCAAAAAGAACTTGAACTTAACTTGCTCTCATTGCCAAGCCACAGGTCATACAAGGGACACAAGTACTTTAAGTTACATGGTTACCCTCCCTGGCATAGGCTTTATAAGTCTATTAGTGACAAAGCTGTAAAGAGTGTTAATAATGTCGCTACTGATTCAGTGTCAACAGGAAGTGATTCAACAGAAAGAACCAGTCCGAGAGGAGTTCGGATGAGCTCAATTCAAATGAATCCAGAACAACTAGGAAGACTTATGGCTTTCCTCAATGAAGTGATGCTGGGAACACTCACATGGCAGGTATCGTTTGTCTGTCAACTGTTGCATTGAAAGAAGATATTTGGATAATAGATAGCGGTGTTACCGACCATATTACTCCTTATGCTCACATACTTAGGGATTTGAAAGGGTTGGAAAATCCTTATGCTTTGTTGATGCCTGATGGTAATAGGGTGACAGTCACATACTGGGACTTGTCAAATTAATGAGCACATTACGTTGTTTGGAGTATTGTTAGTTCCTCAAATCAAATTTAATTTGATATCAGTTGCAAAGCTAGCAAATGACTCCAGTTTGACTGTTCAGTTTACTAATGGCCACTGTTATATTCAGGACCAAGCAAAGTTGATTGTGCGAGGGATTGGTGACTTGCAGGAAGGACTTTATCAATTTAAAATGAAAGTTCCAGGTGCATGTCTTAGTTTAAAGAATTCCGAAAACTTGTTTTTCCTTTGGCATAAGAGGTTGGGACATGTCCCATTTGAAAAACTGAGATGTATTTCTGAATTGGAAAATAAAAGACATGACTCTTTGCATTGTGAAATCTAGGGGTGTCCATCGGGCCGGGCCGGGCCTCACCCTAAAATGCCAAGCCCGAGCCCTAAAACTCGAAAAATATTCGGGCTTTTTAAAAAATTCGGGCCGGGCCGGGCTTCCCAAAAATTTGAAAGCCCACGGGCTTTGAAAAGCCCGTTGACTTAGGGCTTGACCGGGCCGGATCGGGCTTTTTACGGGCTTTTCATAAAATAAATAAATAATTTTTTTTAATATTTATATCATCTTAAAATATTTTTAATAATTCATTATGTCGCATAATTTTTTAAAGACAAGATTTCAAGTTGAAAGTTATTTTAAAGTCATAATTGACACACCTAAAATATTGTTTACACATATCAGATATTTTATATTTAATTATACATTAAATATATGCCTTCATTTTAAATTATTTTGAAAAATAAAAAAATTGGCATGTATTAGAATTAATATTTCAAGCTTAATTTTTATTATAGTCATATCTTTCATTTAAATTAAAACTAGACTTGATATTTAATATACATATATTATTGTATGTTGTCGTACTCAAAATCAAACAATATATATTTAAATTATACGAATTCGACACTAATATTTATAAATCGTATAGTTTTATGCGCGTTTTTTTCGGGCTTTTGTTCGGGCCGGGCTTTCGGGCCGAGCGGGCTTGAAAGGACAAGCCCGAGCCCGGCCTTAAGTCATCGGGCACGAGCCACCATCAGGCCGACTAGCGGGCCGAGCCGGGCTTTTACCGGCCGGGCCACCGGGCTTTTACCGGGTTTTCGGGCCGGCGGGCCGCTTGGACACCCCCAGTGAAATCTGTCCCTTAGCTAGGCAGACCAGATTGCAATTTCCTGATAGTAATTCAGTTAGTGCTTCATTTTTTGATTTGATACATGTTGACATCTGGGGACCATATAAGGTACCTGCTATGAATGGTACTAGATATTTTTTGACTGTGGTTGAAGATAAATCGAGATGTACTTGGGTGTACTTGTTGGAACAGAAAAGCAGTGCAGTGGATTGTCTGATCAGATTTTTCCTTATGGTGTTAACTCAGTTTGACTGCAAAATTAAGGTAATAACATCTGATAATGGTCAAGAATTTTTGAGTCGTAAATTGCAGGATTTCTTGGCCTCAGCAGGGTGTTTGCATCAAACTTCCTGTGTTTACACGCCTCAACAAAATGGCGTGGTTGAGAGGATGCATAGACACTTGATTGAGGTTGCTAGAGCTTTAAAGCTGGACTCTAGAGTTCCAGACATTTTTTGGGGAGATTGTGTCCTAACTGCGACGTATATTGTGAATAGACTTCCTTCAAGAATTTTAGGAGGTAAGTCTCCTTTTGAAGTTCTTTTTAATAGCAAACCCAATTATGGTTGTATGAAGGCTTTTGGTTGTCTGTGCTATGTGACAAATGTGAACCCAGCGAGGTCGAAATTTGATTCGAGGGCCATTTCCTGTATTTTTCTTGGCTATCCATTTGGACAGAAGGGTTCCAAAGTGATGGATCTTACATCAAAGAAAGTTTTTGTCAGTAGAGATGTGGTGTTTGTTGAAAATGCTTTTCCATTTCACAGTTCAGAGGCCAAGGCAGATTCTACTTCATTTCCAATGCCTGCTTGTCCTCCCATTTCGGTTGATTATGTGACTAGTTCTGAGTATGGGAATGAATTTGGTGATTCTGATATGTCTGATGTAGTTGACACTCAATCAGACGCACCTGTTATTACTGATGAAGATGCACTTGTTCCTCGAAGATCTAGTAGAATCAGAAAAGTACCAGCCAAATTTGCTGATTATATCTGCAATAATGTCAGTAAGTCGAAGTATCCGATTGATAGTTTTGTTAAGTATTCTGCTTGCTCAGAGACTTTTCAGCAGTATGCATTGCAAATATATGCAGAAAGTGAACCGAAATCATACAGACAAGCCCAAAAATTCCCCGAATGGCAAGCTGCTATGGAAGCTGAGATCCAGGCTCTTCAGGAAAATGCCACTTGGGATATTGTGAATTTACCTCCTGATAAGAATGCAGTAGGATGTAAGTGGGTGTATAAAATCAAGAGAAAGTCAGATGGGAGTATAGAACGCTATAAAGCGAGTTGGTTGCAAAAGGTTTCACTCAATTAGAAGGCTTGGATTATCATGAGACGTTTGCACCTGTGGTTAAAATGACCACTGTTAGGAGTCTTCTAGCAGTTGCAGCAGCTAAAAATTGGCCGTTGTATCAGCTGGATGTTAATAATGCTTTCCTTCATGGAACGCTTGACGAAGAAGTGTATATGTCTCTTCCTGCTGGATTTTTTGATTCTGAAAGGAATCTTGGTAAGGTTTGCAGACTTAAGAAAAGTCTCTATGGCCTCAAGCAAGCCTCGAGACAGTGGTTTGCGAGGTTTAGTGATGCCTTATTGCAATTTGGATTTGTCCAAAGTTTAAATGATTATTCTCTGTTTACTTACACTAGGAATGGATCTTATTTGGCTCTTCTGGTTTATGTTGACGATGTGAATCTAACTGGCACAGATCTTCCCTTGATTTCTGAGGTTAAGAAATTTATTAATTCTCAGTTCAAGATCAAGGATTTGGGATCTCTGAAAAAAAAATTGGGGATAGAAGTTGCAAGGTCTGATTCAGGGATCTTTATAAACCAGAGGAAGTATACCTTGGATTTACTCACCGAGGCCGGTTTGCTTGGGTGTAAGCCCTCAGCTTTGCCAATGGATCCTTCTCAGAAGTTGGCTGTCTCTTCTGCCTCAGCTTTGCTGGATCCTACCCCTTATAGGAGGTTAGTTGGTCAATTGATTTATCTCACAGTCACAAGGCCTGATATATCATATTCTGTGCACATTTTAAGCCAATTCTTGGCTTCTCCAAATGTTGATCATCTAAATGCAGCCCATAAGGTCCTTCGTTATCTGAAGGGAGCCCTGCACAAGGTCTTTTTTATGCAGCATATCAGTCAATGATAATTACTGCCTTTTGCGACGCAGACTGGGGAGCTTTTCCCTTGAAGAGACGCTCTCTTTCTGGTTTTGCAGTCCTATTAGGTGGCTCCCTCATCTCATGGAAATGTAAAAAACAGGCCATAGTTTCTCGTTCTTCTGTAGAGGCAGAATATCGATCGATGGCATTGGTTTGTTGTGAGCTGGTTTGGATTCACAGACTTTTGCAAGAATTTCAGGTAACAACTCCTCTTCCAATATTTTTGTTCTGTGATAATGTGGCTGCCTTACATATTGCGCGTAATCCTGTATTTCACGAGCGCACTAAACATGTGGAATTAGACTGTCATCTGGTTAGACATCATTTCAGTTCTGGTTTTATTGTGCCTTGTTTTGTCCCAACCATGGAGCAACCTGCTGATCTTTTTACCAAGGCGCTGCCATCCGAACAGTTGGCTAAATTGTGTCTCAAGCTCAACGTTTCCAACACTCTCCACACGCTGAGCTTGCGGGGGAGGGGTGTTGAGGTTGCATCTGCCATCAAGACCAAGCTCAAACCTCCTGATCATTGTATCTTGCTTTGTAATTTCTGTTTTAGTTTCTGTACAGTTTTGTTTTAGCTAGGTTTTACAGATTACGTATTTATTCAAACTGTAGGGACCGGTTATGTAATAATTATAAATATAAACTTTGTACATATTTGCGCTTATGCGCCCAGTTCAATACAATTTCAAATTTTCCAAAAACTGCTCCGTCTCCGATCAAATCGCACAGCTCCGGTCGTCGTCTTCCGTCATCGATTCAGCCTCTCAGCCTCTTCCGACTCCAAGGCGCAAGCTAAAGTACGTGCAACAAGTTTGTTTGACTATGCTTTATATGGGATATGAAGATACAAGGAAGAAGTGTGATGATTTGAAATCACTTTTGCTCCAACTATGTGATGTGTATGGGTCGGATTCAAATGGACTTATGAGGAAAAGAGTTGCTGAGATCGAAATGGTTAATTCATCACAACAAAGTGTAAGCGTTATAGGAAAGAGGGCAGCGATGTTACAAGCACGGAACAAACAACTTGAAAGTGAAACGGCCGTTATTGGAGAGAAAGTTGATAGGTACGTACTTGCTTGATCCTATTGAGAATCCAAATGACGATGAAGGCTGGGATATATTAGAGTGGTGAAAGTGTAATGGTTCTAAATATCGTAACTTGCAAACTTTAGCAAAGGAAGTTTTAGCAGTACAAGTATCTACAGTGGCTAGTGAGAGCTTTTTTAGTACAGGGAAGAGAGTGATTGATCCGCATAGAAGTTCATTCTCCAAAAACAGTTGAAGCGCTAATATGCTTACAAAGTTGAAATCAGATGCAATTAAGGTGTTAGACTCTATTCCGACAATTGAAGAGACTACATGGTTTGAAGATCTCGAAAAAGGTATTTCATTATTTATAAGTATGTTAATTGTTTGAATTTATATTTTAAACCAGTTTGTTTTATTTTTAATATTGTTTTTGTTAAACAACTTGAAGAGGAAAGAATCAGATTAGAGAAGCAGAAGGTTAAGGAATCAATGGATGAAGAAATTATCAAAATCTCCAAAGCTCAAAATAATGGGGATGGAAAAAAGTTATTGAGAGCCTCTGACTTATCAAAACCATCAAAATCGAATATCAAAAGAACAAAAGTAAAGAAAGCAAACTCAGGTACTAAACTGAACTTGTGCTTTTGTCGCTTTGTAATGCTTATCAAACTCACGTATCGAAAAGTCATTGTGTTAGTAAATTGTTTCTAAAGTACAATTTGTGCTTATGTATTGTTCCAGTGTTTTAAAAATACTAACCACCATTTAGATATATTTTGATTTCAAATGCAATACGAGCTTAGTGACTTGATGGAAAAGACTTGAGATTTGATATCATTGGAAAAAAGTGTATCAACTTACGGGTCCTTCTTGTTTCCGCTACTGTTGGATGGTGTTTTGTATAAATGTTATTTCGAAATCTTTAGTAAGAGAAGAGTTCTCTCATGCACAGCTTACGCTATTTTCAAATTTGGTCATGTTGTTAAATATTTATCGAATAATATGTCAATGAACCCGCATTATACCGGAACCCGTACTCAAAAAATACGGGTCGGATACGGTGCGGGTTTAACAGAAAAATGCAAAACCCGTACCCATACAACTAGAAACATTTTTATATACGGGTTGAACTTTTTTATTGTGAATCCGTAATATGCTAGGCCTACTTCAAACTGGTACAAAGCGCACACACTTCATCCGATGACAATGATAAAGATGTCATTGCAATAATAACTCAAAGGGCTACCACTTTAGTGTTTAGAGAAAGTATCATGTGGAACCCTCCCCTTTTCATGGATTTATGGATCCCCCTTTGCAACCGTTGATTGCATTTTCTGTTTGCATTTTGGACGCACCAGATTGTGCCAGCACATTAATGAGCATGTGCATTTTTGAAATGCACACGTGAGTTGCACATGACAAATACACACGTGAGTTGCACATGACAAATACACACGTGAGTTGCACATGCTCATTAATGCGCTGGCACAATCTGGTGCGTCCAAAATGCAAACAGAAAATGCAATCAACGGCTGCAAAGGGGGATCCATCGATCCATGAAAAGGAGGGGGTTCCACATGATACAACCTCTTAATGTTTATACCATAAAAAGATTCAAATGCAAAGCTAGTCTAAATCAAGGTTGTCGATGGAAATCAATGAGCAGAAAATGCCAGCCACGAAATGCTACTCTAAGCATGGGCCAATTGTGTTTTTAACAGTTTTTAAAGAGCCCATTAAGCAGAAAAAGACCAAAAAACCTGCTGGCCCGATAAATAAGCTCTTTTTATAAATATAACTTCAGTTTGAATTCCTAGCAAGCTTTTAGCCCGCTTCAATGGAGGCACAAAGCTCGCCGTATGAGGCTTTCAACCCTGGATTCAGATTGATTTTTCCAACAAGAATTCAGCAATAGAGTGTGCAGTTTTTCAACTGCATAAGTCTTCTTTTCTTCTCTCATTCACTTTGATTATGATGATGTTAGATATGTCTAGCAAATTCGTTAGCTACGACTTAGCACATAACCTTTTATGAAATATTTTGAGACATTGTGTTTAATTATCAACTACATATTCTTGCATTAATTCTTGTGCGTAACTGCTTGTTTGATTTGATTGAATTGATCTTTGTTGGCAATTCAGTTGAATTATATTAAGCCTAGGTTTTAATTGATTTGTTAAAGGGATATTTGCGTACGAATACATGAATCTACAGAAATAAATGGATTCACATGATATAATCTCTAGGTAATCACGTGACTCTTTTCATTTTCAGATTATATGCTTTTGAAGCATGGTGGGACTCTTGTAAGTGACAATTTAAACAACGTTACTTAATTCTTATATGTTACTAATTTTAGTAGACATTCTTTCAAATGTTATGCAACATAATTTTAACCACTATTTTTATGTCATGATAATCATAGCGTTACTAAAAAAATTGATCAAGAATAATATTTCCTACATAAAACACAAACCCCCTAATTAGCGGTTACGTGAAGTCACATTTCACTTTCCGATTCTCTACAATTCCCTAATTTAAAACCAATCAATTCCAACTATCATCTTTGTCTGAATCGGAAGGTTGTTGAAGCAAAATCAGAGTTGTCGAGTGGATGGGACGTCTCTCAGTCGGTATCTAACTCTTTCAGAAGGGTAATTTCATCACTTAATTTGATGAAAAGTTGGTTGGACTGGATTGTTGTGTTAGTAATTGTGAAATTAGGGTTTTGGGTATTTATGGGTGATTGTTTACACATCTTTGTTAGTAATTGTGAAATTAGGGTTTGTGTATTTATGGGTGATTGTTTACAAATGTTTTTAAAGGGAAGTAGATTTGTTAAATTCTTAATTCAAATTGGCTTGGAATGTTTGTTACGCTATGGACTTTTAGGCATTTTTTTGTTTGAATGAATGTGTGAATTTGTAAATGTAATTTGAAAGATAAACCGTTAACATTTGTTGGGAAGGAAATCAAAATACCTCAATAACTATGACGTTGTAGGCTTGTGTGAAGATTATGATGCTCAATTAAAATTGCGTACGCACACTATGGTCTTTCTATACCAAAGTGCAAAACGTTGTTGAATTTATGTGCATTACAGTTGCTCTCGATTATGGTATGTCCTTCCGTATGCAAATTGTTTCCCTTTTTTGATAAGAATGTTTTTATGGTGAAACTGATTTCAGCCACAGCATGGTGTTTTTATGAATTACAAATGATTATGGATTACTTTGAAGGTAGATTTAATTTTCTAATAACCTTTTTGTGGTTGGGGTGGATTATGATTTGGGAATTTGAACTGATTTGATCTTTCTATAGGATGAGAGTCCATCTTTTAATTGGTTTTAAAGAATTCTTAGTCGTTTAGGTTGTAATACATTGATCAATGAGCGTCTACTTTTTATGATAATGTATTGTTCATCTTAAATAGAATTTTTCTTCTGTTGATCAATAAGTTTGCTTCTTTGTCAATGAACTAACTATGTATGCATTGGCTGGCAAAAGCATTCTATGAGGTACCTTCTTGAATATTGATTGTTTGTGGGAGTTGGATTGAGAATGAACTCAGATTGTTGTATTGATTTAAGTTTCAGAAATGTATGAAAATGCTAATATCGGTTACTGTTAAAGTAAGCAAGTAAACTCATGGTTACACTTTAAATTTCTTACCTTCTCTTTATTGTTTCTTAACATCTCTTTAATATCTCTTGTAAATTATATGATATTATTCTTTAACCATTCTTCTCTTTTGAGTTTCATGACACTATCCAGCATACATAATTAGAAGTTGTATCTTGTGGAAATCCATCCAATTTGGTGGATTCGTGGATCCCCTCTTGAATCTGTTGATTGCATTTTTTGGATGCACCAGATTGCACCACGTCGTTGCATTTTTCATGTGTGCATCACGTGCAAAAACACGTGCAACTCACATGTTTCATTAATGTGTTGGCACAATCTGGTGCATTTAAAAAATGCAATCGACGGGTGTAAGAGGGTATCCACGAGTCCACCAAATTAGATGGATCCACATGATACATTTCCTAGATAATTATGCCTAAACTTCCAAGTCATTCCGTGCACATTCTTAATGTGTAAATTCTTCTTATCATTCACGAAATTACTCCATCCAGTTGTCAACAAATGCCTTCTCGGCGCACCTCTAAAAATATGCCTAAGCTTCCAAGTCACTCCGTGCACATTCTTAATGTGCAAATTCTACAGAGGACAAGAAACCCTAATTATTAACTAAATTATATGGCCCAAAGCCCACTTAATTGGACCTCATCATTCTCTCAAGGGAAGAAAAGATTCGTCCTCGAATCCAAAATCGATAATAGATGAATACTTATCACCAACTTCAAATCTCATTACACGACGCATCTGATCGGCATGCACCACATACTGTGCTAAGAGAAGCGGAATCTGAAGTTTACTCAACATAAATCTCAACGCACATCTGAAAAAATAACATTGACACCCTCATCGATAAAAAAAGAGCAAACTTTCTTGTTAGTAGTGCGAACAGACTGAAATAATTTGTTGTGTAAACAATTGTCTTCATAGATCAAAATAGTAGGTCGTAATAGTAGAATAATGCTGATATGTTCTTTCACATACTCTTCAACATCTCCCTCAACATCACCGTAATCATCATAAATAGGATCATGAATACCAAAATTCATTTCAACCTCATCATCATTGTAAGTATCATAAATAGGGATACCTGAACTCAGAGCAATATCAACTTCGTTATCACCATAATCATCATATATGGGTTCTCCGAAACAGGAAGCAATATCGCTCTCAACTTCACTATAATCCACATCATCACCATACTCATCATATATGGGTTCTTCGAAATCGAAAACAAGATCACTATCCTCATCGTAATAGTCATCATCATGTCTCCCAAAAAGTTCATCCAATCGGGCACTCCTAGTCTCTGCCGTCTCTGAACGACAGGTAAGGTACTCAATCTGCCTACGCAGATCTGCGTTCTCACATCGCAGAACATCATCAAGGAACGTCTCATCAGCGCCTACAAACCTTCTAGGTTGACTTCTATCATGAGGAGTCATCACGCAGGACCGGCTGGAAACTGATACCAATCTGATGCAGCGCGGGTGGGCAAACAAGTACGATAGGTTGTCAACAACTCAATATATAATTTAATTAAACTTAAACTTTAATATTAACAGTCGATTTATCATAATCAATATTTTTATACAGGATAACTCATATTACAACCTGATGCAGGACGGGTGGGCAAACAAGAAAAGATAGTTGTCAACAACTCGTTGATTCCGCAGAATACCGAGAAGTTGACGTGATAGATAAATCATTAACTCGTTGATTCCGCAGAATACTGAGAAATTGATAAGCAAGATTCGTTGATTTCAAGAAATACCGAAAACTTGACATAAAAGGGAAAACCCTAATTTTGTTTATTCAATATCAAAAAGCCCTCTTACAATAGACTGAAAATTAGTTTATATAGAATATAATAAGAAACCCTAATTAGTAACTAAATTATATGGCCCAAAGCCCACTTAATTGGGCTTCATCACAACCTAAGTTAAATAATTTTTTTAATATATGCATAATCTGGACTGTTGGATTTCACTTGTTGAATGTGTCATTTATAGTATTCTGAAACAAAAGTAAATGTAGTTACAGAATGTGAAATGATGTTCTTTATTATGTCAACGGTATTTGGTACTTAGAATGATTTACTGATAAATTAAATGAATCCATACTTTATATAAAACATGAAACCTTCTATTGACGGAAGGACGAAATCTCAACCGTTGATTTGATTAATCTGACGGTTGAGATTAAAGTTAGTTTTTATTAAAGTTGGCGGTTGGATTTGCGAAAAATACGGGGCGGTTGGATTTGGAGGTTTTTTTACTTTCAATCTCATCCGTTGGATGTTTAGAAATCAACGGTTGAGATCATGTCCTATGATCTCACAAATATTTGATTGTCCTCCCAAATTTTTACCCTGTCCTTACGTTTGCAAATTGTTTCCCCTTTTTATTTGATAGGAATGTTTTTATGGATTTTGAAACTGATTTCATCCGTAACATGGTGTTTTGATGAATTACAGATGACTATGGATTATTTTGACGATTAGATTAGTTTTCTTATAACTTTTTTTGTGGTTGTGGTGGATTATTATTTGGGAATTTGAACTGACTAGATCTTTGTATGGATTAGAGTCCATCTTTAATTGGTTGTAAAGAATTCTTAGTCGTTTAGGTTGTACTACATTGATCAACGAGCGTTTATTTTTTATTATAAATGTATTGTTCATCTTAAATAGAAATTTTCTTTTGTTGATCAATAGATGTGCTTCTTTGTCAATGGATTCGGATCTCGTACAACATGTTGCGTTTTACAGCCATTTTTTTATTTTTATAAAGTCAAAATGACGTAGTTTAATTATGTTAAAATAAAAACTACATCATTTTACTAATACCCAAATTTTAAAATTACTAAACCCTTAATAAAATGATGCAGTTTTGACTTTAAACGACATAGTTTTGATTATCATTAATTCAAAACTATGTCATTTGACCTTTTAACGGTAAATTGCAGCAGGATGCACCAAATCTCATTTCAGACTAACTATGTATGCATATTAGTGGCCGGCAAAAGCATTCCATGAGGCACCTTCTTATAATAATTTTTTGTTTGTGTGGGTGTTGGATTGTGAATGAACTCAACTGTTGTATTGATTTTAAAAAGATTATTCTAAGAGTATACTAAAGGTTAAAAAACTCATCTGTTAGCGTGATTAAGATTGTGAATTGAGGGATGGAGTTTGGAATCTGTGAAGGACTTTTTGCACAATATTCATTGATATATCTTGACTTGAGAGTATTATGAATTGCCGATTATATATTGATCATTATTGGCAATGACTATGTGGATGTATTCATGAGATGATCAAATGGAATATCACGAGGTATATCAACATGAAGTAACATCTTTCAGGTGACTCGAACTTGTGGTCTTGACTTTTGTTTGTTTGAAACGAACATGGATAAGTGTGGTGGAGTTTGATGGAGTATATTGATACGATTCACTATTATCTTAATTTCATCTATATTATATGTCTTGTCTGTAAAATATTACTGAAATATTATCTTTTCGTATATATTTTAGGCAATTTGGATCACGAAGACAAAGGAAAAGAGCAGGATCGCGCTAGATGACGTCATGTTGACGTCAGCCGCGGACGCTGAAGATTTCCAATATTCTTTAAGGTCTGCGGCCCGTAATTTTTTAGGCTCCGAGGATTGTGTGGCCTAGCCCAACTTGCAATTTTTGGTAGTTTTTAGTAAAGTTTCAAGCCAAATTCAGAGGGAGGGTTCTGACGGTGAATTCCAAACAAAATTGGGGCTAATTTTAGAGACTTTTGGCATCTAGCTTCATCTTTCGGCTTCAGATTTGCTAACTCTTCGAACTCAATTTCAGATTACTATTTCATTGCAAAGTATTTCATGAGTAGTTAATTTAGTTGAACATTACATGAGATCATTGAATAACAAGTTTATTTAGTAAATTCTAATCTTGTTATGAATTGCATGTTTTGTTATTTGTTTGACCTTGCCTAGCGGTGAAATTAGATTTATATCAATTAAATGATACTTAGTTGAATTGTCATAGTAGCCAAGTTTAGCAGTGGAACTATTGTGTTGATTCGATTATGTAATTGTTTCATTTTCTTTGAGACTCTAGCGGGTAATCAGAGATAGAACTAGAATTAGGTAAGATCTCTAGCGGTATTATCTGATTAAAACAATTATAATTCACTGTATTGATGCATGTCTAGTAAATGATTATTGGTTGCAACGAGATTCCCTGAACTGTCTCTCATTTATTAATACAAACCTTAGTTATTAAATGTCAACCACTCTCACAAACCCCCTTTTAGGACTAATAGTACAAACCCTGAGACTAGATTACTTTCCCTTTTGTTCGACCCTACTAATCGCTACATCGGTGTTTATTAGGTTTATAAATAAATAATTGCAGTGTAAACGATGACCTGCCACTTTTATATGACAAATCTTTATAATACTACAATATTGAAATAGATTAAGAGAGACACACATATTTTTGTAAGACTGTACGATATTATTTCAGCCGTTAATTTTTATTCATCCTATATTTCGTGTTGCTACATCAATACCAATCTCTTTTGTTTTTTGCAAATCCACAGCCATACTTAGTTAAAAATCAACCGTCTCTTCAAAACTTAACCCACCACTATATAGGTCATCTGTACAAAGTCAACTCCTATGTGAAGCCTGAATAAATCTCATGTCCATACATAAGTGATAAACTTATGCCATAACTTTGGCGCTGCTAAATTCCTATGTGAGCATTTTTCACCTATGGAACCTATTTTTTCATTAGCTATCTAATTTACAAAATGGTGTAGTGTGTACATAAAATAAAAAAATAAAAAAATCTCATATGAATCAGCAGCTATGTATTTAGTACGTTTTGAGTCGACTGATGTAATTTTGGACAGACACTGCCCAACTATGAAATATCTATTAAGTATATTTAGGTTCAAATAACCTTGTTTTTTTCAAGGGAAAATTGCTGAAAACCACCTCTTAGAGGGCGTAATTATCGAAAACCACCCCTTATACATTTTATTACCGAAAACCACCCGTTGTTCTTTATTTTTTTGTTGACTGACACCTTTTAACGTTTTCCGTTAAATCAGTGTTAAATCTCCGTTAGATGGTATTAATTAAGGTTAATAAAATTCAATTAATTCAATTAATTCAATTAATTAGGTTAATAAAATTCAATTAATTCAATCCCCAAATCTCAACAGGGATAATTGCCGAAAACCACCTCTTATAGGCCGTAATTGCCGAAATCCACCCGTTATATATTTTATTGCGGAAAACCACCCATTTTTCGTATCTTTTTTCCTGAATGACACCGAGCAGATTTGGCTCAGAAGCTTCTACATGACTAGCTTGGGTCGGTATGCTCGGTTGTCTTGGTTGTCATGCCCAAATTCACTCGAGGTTGTCATGCCCAAATGAAGTTTATTCCCAAATGAAGTTCAAATTAGAGTCGAGGTTGTTTCGAGTGACTCGATTCAGGATAAACCCTAATTAAATTTCACCTGGGCATGACAACCTCGATTCAATTAGGGTTTTGGGTTTTGGGAATAAATGCCCAGAAGATTTAAGAAAAGTTTGGGTTATGAGTCGAGGTTGTTTAGAGTGAATTTGGGCATGACAACCTCGATTCAATTAAGGTTTAAACTTCACCTGTAGATTGTATAAAGACAACGGGTGGTTTTCGGCAATAAAATATATAACGGGTGGTTTTCGGCAATTACGGCCTATAAGAGGTGGTTTTCGGCAATTATCCCTGTTTATTTTTCGCGTGATATCACGCGTTTAACTGTGATCTAACGGAAAACGTTAAAATGTGTCAGTCAACAAAAAAGGAACGAACAACGGGTGGTTTTCAGTAATAAAATGTATAAGGGGTGGTTTTCGGTAATTACGCCCTATAAGAGGTGGTTTTCGGCAATTATCCCTTTTTTCAAATATGATAAGCATACCAAAAACACAAGTTGTGTGATTGTACATAACGGAAGGAAGTCAACCACTACATTTCTCATATCTGATGGGTACTAATTAAATAAAACCAAACCAATGAAATAAAACGAACAAATTGATTCCGTTCGGGTCAATATCTGTAAGGGTAAAGCTCTCTAAACTGGGAAAGCAATTGTAGATGAAACTGAACTAAAAGATACATGCCAACTTATACAAACTCTAGCTAAAAGGTCCTTCTTATATGGGTAAAGATCAGAAGAGACATTATATATTATTTATAAGACATGAAGACCAAATATTAACCGTTGATTTGATTAATCTTACGATTTGAGATTAAATTGATTTTTAATAAAAAATTAGGTGGTTACATTTGTTAAATACACGGGCGGTTTAATTCGACAATTATTTTTAGTTTTAATCTCATCCATTAAATTATTAATAATCAGTATTGCCCTTGACGACCAACTACGACTTTTTACTAATGTAGGCAAAGATTGCTATTACCGAAATGGTACAAGAAGGGGAGACGAATACAGTACCGAGAGGGCCACCATGCTAAATTGGATCAAATTTCCTATTTCCAATACTCACAATAAGTTTACAGATGTTGGTTGTGACACACAAGCTGTCATAGGAAGGCCTGGAGAGCATACGTTAAAGCAAATGTGTTGATTTTACTAATGGCCCTGGATATCGATGCAATTGCTCGGAAGTTTGGTAATTACTGGTGGTCAGAATAAATTCTAGCTCAGATCAAGGGCAAATTACTAGATCTGATAGAGGTAGTGAATATTATGGAAAATATACAAAAGTGGACAGTGCCTTGATTCATTTTCTATTTTTTGAAAGCGTGACATATGTGCTCACTACACAATTCTTGGTAAACCGCAACAAAATGTAATATTTCTTCAATAGTAATAGTCAGGAGTATGATGAATAACTCATCATTACTTGTATCATTGTCGATTTATGAATTATTGATTTTATTTATAGGTTGAATAGGGTTCCTAGTAAAGTAGTTCTTAAGACTCCTTTTTGGATTGTGGGCAAGAAGAAACCTAATCTAAGATACTTTCATGTATGAGTCTGTCAGACAGAAGTATATATATGTTATCCATATGAAAGGAAATTGCATCTTAAAATCATAATTGGACTTTTATTGGATATCCTGAAAAAATTAAAGAGTTTAGGTTTTTCTGTCGTAACCATATGAATAGGGGAAACTTAAAAATATTAAGTTTATTAACGATGTTAGTGAACGTTTAGAACCACGCACATTATATTTTAGAGAAGATATGGTGTCTTATCATACACCAATATCATCTTTTGAAGTTGTTGCTCCCCGTAAGTCAAGTCATTTTACCTCTGATAATTAGACATATTCGTCTAAGAGTAATTGAACGTACTAATGACTTAAATAACAACATGTACCCGATGTACCACCTCATGAAGATATTTCTAATGAATCAAATGAAGACATTCCTGTGTGTCGATTATATTTTACTTGCTACAAATGATCTTGGTTTATTACAAATACCTATAATTTTTTCTCTTCTATTTTATATATAAAAAAGGGTGATGCATCAACTGTGATCGGAATAAAAATATTCGAAATAGATCACATGGATTGATAAGACTGTCTCAAAATATCTTTATCAATAAAATTTTGGAGAGATCTTGAATAGATAAATATTTTAAAGTGTATTTTAAATTCAGGAGGGAGACAAGTACAGTCTTATGCAATGTCCTAAAAATAAACTGGACCGGAGAGAAATAGTTTTTTATGCATAAGATGTTGAGAGTTTGATGTGTGCCTAAATACGTACCAAACAAAACATCACTTATAAGAGATCAGACCATATCCAAGTGCTGGATAAGCAAAAACGGTTTGTCGTTGCCGCATCTACTATGGGAGTTGAATTTATAACGTGTTTTATGGCCACATATCATGAATCATGATTGGTGAACTATATTTCATGACTTGGATTAGTCGACAACATTGATAAGTCGCTGAAAATTTATTGTGATAATGTTGTAGCACAGTTTTTCTCAAAGAACAAGTCTACAAGTGGAGAACGGAAACTTGAAATATCTTGTCGTTAAAGAAGACGTTTCAGAATAGAAAGTATCTACTGAACATAATGATACTAACCTAATGGCTGTAAACTCATTAACCAAAGGATTGGCACCAAAATATTTACCTAGTATGTCGAAAGGATGAGCTCAACTAATGGTCGCAAAACAATTAAATATCATGTACTTTGTTTATTATGCAATTGAAACGATATGAGCTCCACTATTTTTTTACAATTATGTATCTTTAATATTTTGAAAAGTGCATACATAAAGGCTTATATTAATATGTTTTGGCTAAAATGACATTATGCGGACCATTTGGTAAATCTCGTGATGAATTTTGTTAAGTTTGAAATTATTAAAGTGTTACATGGAAGGGATTATGTAGAAAAAATTTACGTATTACCGCGATGATCTTAATTAATTTCTTACCTTTAAATTTTCTGTTTGAATCATATTATGAATAAGTATTGATTTTGTGATTTTCGGGTGAAGTGGAGGATTGTAAGATTATTCTTATTAATCTTATTTTATGACCCAATGAATCATAAAATGTATAATGACACTTGCTAATTTATTTTGTTGAACTTAATATTTCGACATGCCTTTTAAGATAAAAGCATAATCGGTGTTATTTAATGCTGTTATATGTATTTAACAGCATTGTGTTCGAAAACGCTGTTGAATGTAGGTTTACAATGGCGCTTTATCATATCAATTTATAGTAGGTATAAATTTTATAACAACGCCTAATATTAGGCGCTGTTGAATAATAACTTGTACTAGTGACCCTTCGCATTGAAGGAAAGTGACTTATGAACATATTTAAATCGAGATATAAAACAATGTTTATTAAATACTCACCATCAACTATTTGTATCAAGAATATAAAGATTCGGAGGGAGGAATGAAGTTTCAAAATTAAGGATTACATTACACTACAAGGTACGCTTCGTTTCTGTCACGACCCAAAATACAGATCAAGACCGGCGCTCAACAAACATACTAAGCTAGCCTCTTATTCAATAACTAACAAAATATTCTAAACAACGGAAATTTAATAAAATAAGGAAAATTGTAATAAAATCAAGTACAACGGAGCGTCTAGAAAGAAATAACTGAAGTAAAAATACTGAAACTAGTGGACGCTAGCTGGATGGCACCGTACTGAAAATAAATGACTCGTAGCGTAGCAGGTGATGTCACCCTCCACCACTGCCTCACTTATCTGAAAAATAGCGTGGAATAATAACGGATGAGTCAAATTGACTCAGTGAATAAATAACATGTCTATTAACGTATTCATATAATTTATCAATTTCATTTTCATATATCATATTCATTTTCTTATAAGTATGCATGTATGCATGAGTGTATGAATGCACCAGATGTACCGGATATAACCAGATATACTTTGTAGTCGTCACTGCTGGTCCGGACGCCAGATGTACAATTGCGGCTCAACCGTTTTTCATCCTATCCATGCTCATGTCGTGAATACAATGATGCATAAATTTTATAAATAATAATAGCCAGATATTTCATATATCATTTATATACGTTAACGTACGTAGTCATCATTACCAGATGAGAACGGGGAATTAATATACTTTTTAATACTACGTTACTACCCACATAATAATATATAATATAAATAAACATGCTATTTACTCACCTACTGCAAATCCCCTACCCAAAAGCACAAAATAATCACTGCTCAATCAAATCTAACGTCTGTGGCACTTCCTGCAATTTTCACATATCAATATTTCAATCCATGAAATGATGCATCATCCAACTCAATGAGGACTTCAATTTCTATACGCCATAGTTTAAATCTATTATTGTAATCACACTATTTCCATCTATTATGTCACACATTTCATAATATGCTGCGCTTAGTTTAATTGAAGACACAATGAGGACTTTCGTAACATCGATACGTGAAGCACTGGATGAATATTACTTAACTCCGGAGGTAGCGCGAGTCTGTAAGCAACTTTTCCAATACGTTTTAGAATTTCAAAAGGGCCACTAAAACGAGGACTGAGCTTTCCCTTTTTTGAATCTCACAACACCTTTCATAGGTGAGACTCTAAAAAAACATGATCTCCAACAGTGAATTCCAACTCTCTACGTTTCGGATCTGCATAAGACTTTTGGCGACTCTGCGCAGCTAACAATCTCTCCTTAAGGACATTTTCATTTGCTTCTTGCACTAAGTCAGGACCCACTAATTTGCTCTCGCGCAACTCAAACCATCCGACAGGTGATCTGCATCTCCTACCATACAAAGCCTCAAATGGAGCCATCTGAATACTGGAATGATAACTGTTGTTGTATGCAAACTCCATCAAAGGTGTGTATCGATCCCAACTGCCTCTAAAATCCATGACATATGCTCTCAACATATCTTCCAAGGTCTGAATCGTCCTTTCAGATTGTCCGCCTGTCTGAGGGTGAAATGTAGTACTCATATGCAACTTCGTTCCCAAGGCTTCCTGCATCGATCTCCAAAATCTAGAGGTGAACTGCGATCTTCGGTCTGAAATAATAGATACTGGTACTCCATGAAGACGCACAATCTCATCAATGTAAACATGCGCATACTGCTCTGAAGAATAACTAGTCTTTACAGGGATAAAGTGTGCCGACTTGGTAAATCTGTCCACTATCACCCATACCGAGTCAAAACCCTTGCTAGTACGTGGAAGACCTGTAACAAACTAGACACAAATGTAAACTTTAAATTAGTTAAATGTAAACTTCGAATTAGTCTAAGTTATTATTAGATAAATAAAATTAGTTATAAATTTGAATTTTATTTCCAAAAATGAGGAATAATATCATGGTGAAGAAATCAATGACTATCTCTTTTATCAAAATTTTGTTGCAGACTTAGCATAATATCATCAAAATATGTCAAAGGGCAAGACGTGTACATTTAATATTATTTGTGAATTAGTAAGATCAAAGTTAAAATAGAATCTAACTACAAATATAAAATTGGAAGGAGATACAACAAATGATGCTACTTAAGAACGAATGTGCGGCTGAGCAAACTGTGGCTTTATTGAAAGATGTATATTCCAGAAGATCAAATATCGAGAAGATATGGCAGTGCAGATTCACACGAATATCTTGGAGTCTTGATGAGATATGATTCAGATATTGTCCAACCATAAATTGAAAACGCAATCCCAAAATTATAGAAATAGTATATCTAAGAAATATTCAAATTAAGTGTTTGTTAGAAAATTTTAGGGATTTATCTAACAAAGATTTTTAGGGATTGGCGAATTATGAACTTACAGTGAAAATCTCTCTGTAAAGTTCTTGACTTTATTGATTTGTATGTGAACCGAATTCATGCTTATATAGTGATATTTACATTACAGATCCAACATTTCAGCCTTAAACTATGCCAGTAATATTTTGATGTTAATGCAGATATTCTAAACTAATGATGCTTTTGATTTTGCTGTTGACTGTATCTCTGATTGGGTTCTTTGATTGATTCTGTCTATCACCCCCGGCAAACTAGAGAGTCTTAGATGAACTAGTTTGTAGCAGAGAGTTTTGTGTCGATGTCGGTGCAATGGCTTTGTCACTAGGTCTGGTGGTTGATATACTGAGGGAATAAAATGTACCTGATGACTTCCAGATGCTACCTTTTCTCGAACAAAGTGATAATCTAACTCAATATTTTTGTACGAGCGTGAAAAACGGGATTGGATGCCATATAAGTGGCACTTAAATCATCACAATGCAGATCAATAGGGTACTGAATATTGGCACCAAACTCATATAGAAGTGAATAAGTGGGTTGCTTTTTAGAGCACCAAGACACAGATTAGTACCAATATAAATGAGATATCCTGTAACAAATGATTCTGCCACTAGTTAAGTCCCAACCAGATATCACCAAGATATCAAGGATGAGGTAAATCCAGACCAGAAGAAGGTGAATAGAAGGCCCCTTCGAGGTGGAGGATTTGGTTTGATCGGAAAAGAGGGTGAGGAGACAGATTAGGGTTTTGGAAAGGAATTATGTAATTGATTGATTCATCAGAAGGCACTCAACGTGCTTACAAAGTAGAGTTGAACCGTAAATAAAATTTAAACCAAATCAAAATTAAACTAATATTTGTAATTGAACCAAAAAGATCCTGAAGTAATCCTGTGACAATACTCCCCTGCCAAGACCATCCTTGTCCCCAAGGATGAAAATCAGAGCATTTGATGCTGAAGTTGATGTTGAAATCCAATGAAGCATGATTGGCAGATAGATAACTTGTGATCTTCATGTTGGTTGCATGATCTTTAGTAAATGTTCCATCATCTGAAATTTGATTTGCTAAAGGCTTCACTATCATTTCCTGATCATGTCCTCCAATTAGATAACTCTTGATCAATATGACTTCCAAATCATCATATCTTAACACTTTAACTGGACTCCTTAATCCTTGTAGATAGCATGTAACTCCTCTTTCAACCAAAAGCCCAGAATAATGATTTGCACATTCAACAACATCATTTGATAAAACATCCATAATCCATGTTATCTTTGCTAGCTCCGTTTCGAATTGCCGTCCCAAATATCTGGTGATATACATTCGAAAGTTATGGTCACCGCGATTTATTTCCGTGCAACAACCTCCACAAATTGCAATACCCCTGACTATAATGAACCAAGCTTCAACTGGAGGCCAAGTAGGACTTGTTTCAACCTTTTCATTCAACCATTTAGCCCTCCGAAGTGCATGCATAAAGTCACATCCTTTTGTCACTTTATTCTTCGCCGCATATTTCTCTGAACTTACACTAATTGCACACAAATTTTGAACATCACCCATAGTAAAATCATCACCCTTTAAGGTGCAATAATGCCACATTTTTGATAGAATTAAACGGACATCAGGAGGTACTTCCCTAACCTCAGAGCCACAAAGCATCCAAAATTCACCTTGCTTGAGCAACCTATCCATTATCATTGTATCTACTTCAAGTCTCAAATCACATGAAATTAGACGTTCACAATAATGATTCATATCAAAAGAGGCATTTGACTGCTCGTTGTCACATATCAAAAACAGAGATGTGCAAAGTGCCATGGCCACGGTCTTATTATGCATGGACCTACCAAGCTCTCCCCATAGAACTTCCAATCTGATGCACATTTTGCTCTTGTAAGAATTCTCAGTTCCTTTGGGCGGTTTCAATGATGGCCTTGTAAAAGCAGAATCAATTTCGACTACTCGAGATATCAAGTGAGTAATTGGAATCGAGTGAGCATCCCTAAAGTAACAGCAAACCAGAAATTCATACTTCATTAAACTCCACATGCCACCACTTTGGACAGAAGAGAGAGCTAAATCGTGATAAGTTGTGCAACCCAAATGGCCACCATATACATCATTATCCAGTACAACTTTCGAATCTAGTGATTTCCATATATTTAACATTTCGTCAAGTGGATTTGTAGGAGGTAAATGGAAATTCAGCTTCTCTTGACCCTTTTGTCGGACCCCTTGAATGAGAAAGTTACAATAATAACTTGATCTGGATTCTTCTTCATAGTCCTTCATTACAAGGCATGAGTAGCCAACAACCTTTCTTGCTTTGTAAATACTCACTGCATTATCTGTACACAATGAAAAGTAAAACCTCGCAGATGAGCCCTTCTCGCCATAGCTGACAATTCCAGCCTCATTACAATTGCAAGAAACAGTAAAATCTCTTAGTTCAATTTTAAATAAGAACCACTCCTCGTGACCATTACTCTTCTCTCTTTGAACTTAAAAGGCTTTTGCAAATAATCAAGGCGATAAACGATAAAGTTGTCACGCATAATTCGAACCTTGACACTACGTAATTCAGGAGTAGAAGCATAATTTGAAACAAAGGCTATGATCATTACAAGCCATTCTAACCAAAATTTCAGCAGAGTCACTTGTTTCCGTCTCCATTAGTTGATTCATTTGGATTGAAGAGAGCACTGAAATTTTACAGCGCCAACTGCCACAACAAATAACATCTCCTACCAAATTATAACCATGCATTTCAGTTCCATTTAAGATTCGATCCGGAGGTTTTGCAGGCGGTAAAGAAAAACTTAACATGTCATTTTCATTTTGTCGAACACCTTGGGCGCAGCTATTGTCAATATTACTTAGGGCCACCAACTCATTTTTGTAATCCTTCTTTTCATTTTCCTCAGAGTTTCCCTCATTATAGAATAAAGGTGATAAAAAATCAACTGAGATACACTCGGTTGTTACCTTTGGTTGCACTTCCATGCTGACTTCAAATTCTTCTAATACACCATCCTCATCATCTAAACCTTCAAGCACTCTTGCCCTTGGTATTTCGGCTATAAACTCAACTTCATTTTGAATGCCAGACTCGAAATCCATCAAATGGAACTGATGGTTGGGGATTTCAGATTGAGTTTGCTTTTGAGAGATTAGGTTAAGAAGCATGGCTTTGATGTCAGATATCTCACTTTTGAGCATTTGAGAAAGCTCTTCATCTTGATTACGGAACTCCTCTAGTTCTCGACTGATCTCAATTAAAGTTTCGTTCATGGATTGAGTCATTGAGATTAGGTCACCAGAAAAGCCAAATCTGATACCAATGTAACAGAATGATTCTGCCACTAGTTAAGTCCCGACCAGATATCACCAAGATATCAAGGATGAGTAAATCCAGACCAGAAGAGGGTGAATAGAAGGCCCCTTCGAGGTGGAGGATTTGGTTTGATCGGAAAAGAGGGTGAGGAGACAGATTAGGGTTTTGGAAAGGAATTATGTAATTGATTGATTCATCAGAAGGCACTCAACGTGCTTACAAAGTAGAGTTGAACCGTAAATAAAATTTAAACCAAATCAAAATTAAACTAATATTTGTAACTGAACCAAAAAGATCCTGAAGTAATCCTGTGACATATCCAGATTGAGAGCGACGAGACTCCAAATATCCTGCCCAATCATCATCCAAGTAAGCTGTTATAGACTATAGAGATCGGGTGATTCTGTGGTGTGAAAAGCAACCCATAATGAATAGTACCTTTCACATACCGCAATATCCGTTTTGCATCAGTTAGATGTGGAGTTTATGGTTGACTCATAAATTGAGAAATGTAGTTAACTGCATAAGCGACGTCCGGTCGAGTTATTTTCAAATACTGCATGGATTACGAAATAAAGTTGGATTTACTAAGAGTGTGCCATCGCTGGAGTTGAGTTTGGTCTTTGACATCATTGGAGTGTTAATCGACTGACATTCCAGAAGGCCATATTTGGTTAAGATGTCATGTGCGTAGTTCAATTGTTTAATAATTAATCCATCTGTTTTAAATGTAATCTGAAGTCCGAGAATAATTGAGAGGACCTAAATCCTATGTGTCGTTACTTACTCAGCATGTCAATGAAGCAAGATAGAAGAGCTTCAATTATAGCCGTTACGATAATATCATCAACGTATAATAAAAAGTAAATAGTCTCGCCACCATGTTAATAGATGAACAAAGATGAGTCTGCCTTGCTAAGACGAAATCCGATTCCTAATAAGAAGTGACTTATTCGTTCTTACCATGCTCTTGGTGCTTGTTTAAGACTGTACAATGACTTGAGCAATTTGCAAACATGTGTTGGTCAAGAAGAATCAACAAAACTTGGAGGTTGGCTCATGTAAACATCTTCTTGTAAGAAACCGTGCAAGAAAGCATTCTTTACATCTAGTTGTCGGAAAGACCATTTTTGAGATACGGCATGACATAAAACACAGTTCGAATAGTTGCAAGCTTAATAACTGGACTATAAGTTTCTCCATAATCAATTCCATGTTACTGATAAAATTCTTTGGCAACCAATCATACTTTGTACGCTCCACTGAACCTTCTGTTTTCTCTTAATTCAAAATACCCATTTACAACTGACAACATGCTAAGTTTGAGAATGAGGAACAAGAGTCCAAGTCTGATTTTTCAACAGCGTAATTTCTTCGGTCATTGCTGATCGCCATAATGGATCTTTCGAAGCTTGGCTGTAGCAGGTTGGCTCAATTGAATTTACGACTGAAAGTAGTGCCTTTGGGACGGGATATGAAACAGTTCCATCTGTTCGGATGCGTCGTTGAACAATATCGTCTTGAAGTCGAGTGTGAGGCCGAGATTTTGAAACTGAAGTTGTTGTTACAGAGACTTGATTTGTTGCTTGAGACAAATCATTGAGAGTGGCAAAAGCGGGGAGATCTGAATCAAGTTCAGTGAAAGATGGAGCCTCTGCACCGAAATACATCATCAGAGTAGATCAGAGCTCAAGTTAGTACTTAGACACAAGAGCCAAAGAACCTGCTGAAGGTTGATGTTTCACAAAAGCGGATATAGACACAAATATGTCCTAGTTGTCCGCGAGAAGGCCATAGATTTAGGAGAGCACTATAGAGTACATGTCCTAGCTATCCGGGAGGAAGCCAAAACTTTGGGAGAAAACAGTAGAGGACGAAATAATGTTTGGGAGAATAGAGACTGCTGTGACAAGCCATTAGCGGAGAGTTCTACATCGAGAAAATCTAAGGGCGCATTGAGACGAGTCGG